>CM040238.1:4226844-4258848 GCA_022545495.1 Chrysanthemum lavandulifolium
ATCTCCGGTTTTAGACGAACCGAACCAGCCTCTTTAGCGGGCGTAGCAACATCAAAATCGAGAGACTTTCACTCAAAATCTACACTAGAACACCAACAGTTCCAACCATGCCATGCTCCATCATCCCACCTTCGACCCTCTCTCGTAACCCTTGCATAGTCAACCCACAATCGAAACCACCAACAAGACCGAAAACCAAGAAGAAGATACATCTAATACTTCAAAACCAGACGGGTAAAACCTAGTTAAGAAACTAGGGTTTAATAAACTTTGCGTGCGTTTTCAATCCATAATAATGTTCGGAACAATAAGTGTTTAATGATTGGAATTTAATAGTGTATAAATTAGTTCCCACGAATAAATTAATAGAAGCGTGCTGCGTGCATTCAATCAAAGCCACTATCACGAATCCTAGAAAGCAATTAAACAATTATTGCAAACCAACCGACCCACTATAGGAACCGATTAGAGAAACAATAAATGTGAAAAAGATTGATATAGGATATAGGAACCGATTAGCTAATATTTACCCAAACATGTTTAGCTAAAGAGAACTTATCAAACAAGCAGGAAGGTGGTTTTTTTAAGTTAGAATAAATAACAAAAAAAATCAAACCCATTGTGACATTTTTTGGGTGAAAGGTTGTTACATTCAATGAATATATTACTTCAAAAAATATTTAAGTACAAAAGATGTGAGTGAAATCTCGCATCTCAGCTCGTTATGTAGGTGATAAAGCTAACGTGACAAAGCACGACTACTTCTAAATTGAACAAACAGCTACTACTAGATTACATTTGACTCAAAACGACACCAAAAATAACCTAGTATTCTTTCAAGCACGAAGCTTGATGTCCAAAGCGTCACAGAAAACCTCTTGTTCTTCAGATAGACCACTTGCATTGTACTCATCATCATCGTATGGATTATAATCATCATCCAATGTTTCGTGCCATCTTTCGTACAAGCTATTGGTCCCATATCCACTTCCATTTTTAGAATTTTTTGAAGCCATAAAGTTTTGAGTTTCATCAAAAACATTCTCCACATCACTATCATTGTTGTCATCAGCATGCACACTCGACATACCAGAAACAATACTCGTAGACACAGGTTTAACAACTTGAATATTAGTAGACAAAGTAGGAGTTTGCTGCTCATTGGCTAAGTATACCTCGTCCACAGGTGTAGCATCATTAGGCATGTTCGTTAAGTTCTGAACAGGCACTGCATGCATTAGCCTTTTGCCCTTCGTCCAAATTAGTTTCAAACCTTTTGGAACTACCCCCATTTACACCTAAAAAATCATCATTTTCAACCGACTTAAGAGAATTAAACGGGTTCGAAGTACTTACCTCTTGTCTAGTTGTTTCAGGTTTCTTTTTTGTCCCACTTGTACTAGCACCATTCTTCTTAAAAACATTTTTATATACCCTTTTAGTTGTCTTAAGCTGAAATTTCAGACCTATATTAATGCCACATGTAACACCCTCGATTTTGGATAGCAGCGGAAGCTAAAAGAGGGTATTACTTCATGGCACAAAGTACAAGTTACAGAAAAACGACCTTTAAATGAGACGTTTTGAAAAGTTATCATTCGATTAATATTAAACATCAAAGTTTACAAAGTGGTTCCAAATAGTACATAATACATAATAAGTACAACCTAAAAGTTTTAAAGTTTATATCGAATGATAACATGATGCAAGTCTTCAAACATGTCTTGACTCAAAATGCTCCACCCCGAGTTATCACCTTATGAACCTAAGATAAAACATGCTAAAAACGTCAACACAAAGATTGAGTGAAATTCATAGGTTTATAATTAAAAGCGGTGAAACACAAAATTTCAAGTTTAGTTGACTATTGTAACATATACAAAGTCAAAAGCGCTTTATTATTGCACTAAGCTCATGACATCAAATCGTTAACACGGTATCAATAAATTGATATACTAATAATTATCTAATTTAGGTATTTTACCATATACCTCGGATCTCAAATATAGTGCTTCTGGTTGTCTATGTGATTAACCAAACA
This sequence comes from Chrysanthemum lavandulifolium, assembly GCA_022545495.1. NCBI lineage: Eukaryota > Viridiplantae > Streptophyta > Magnoliopsida > Asterales > Asteraceae > Chrysanthemum > Chrysanthemum lavandulifolium. The sequence continues at coordinate 4,228,886 of CM040238.1, forward strand.
TGATTCGTCAATCCCATAGGCTTATTCACAATATTCGAGCTTACACAAAGTAATTAATGGTTCATGATATTCAGGGACTTTACTAGCAATAGTGGTACTTAGGAAATAATAATTTTAGTTTAGCGTACAGTTTTAAACAATGTTCTAAAAAGCGTGAGGCGTGGCGTGGCGGCACAGCCACGCCTCAAGCCTTACGAGCATTTACGAAGCCTTGGCGTTTCTTAAGGCGTGCTTAAGGCGGCAAAAAAATATTTATAGATTTATGTATTTATAATTTTATATCATTTTTTAAGATAAATTTCAAATACCAAGACCCAAATCCCAAATAGTCAGGCCCAAATACGAGGCCCGAGTAGGAATTAAGTTTTAAAATTAAGAGGCCCAAGAAGGAAATAGCCCAAATACTAGAAATTCAAGCCTAAATCAGTAAATCCCCTAAATGCTTCTAAAAATGGCGTCACGCCTTACCAAAAAACGCTCCTTTTCGCGCCTTATCCCACGCCTTTTCACACGACGCCTAGACCTCGCGCCTTGGTCCATTTCGTGGCGCCGAGGCCACACCTCACGCCTTGTCGCGCCTTTTAGAACACTGGTATTAAAGCACTTGTGTCCGTAAAAATTATAGCATATATCTTCCCAAATAAATTTATAAAACAGTTAATCGAGTAAAATTGGGGCTATGAATTCACCTTATGATAAGTAATATCAAATGATGAGGTAAGATGAAATGGGAAGCCGCGAACTTTTAGTTACGACCTAATATAAAATAGGAGCGTCTTATATTTTATAAAAATAACGAAAGTATACAAATAAATTTATAAAGTATTATATATAAATTATACATTATACTTGGTGCTTTTAAAAGTTTATAACCTTTAGGGACTAGTTTTAACCATTTATTTAATTTTTACAAGTATTATTTATAAGTTTATTAAGTTTTTAGTGTGATTACCCAACTAGTCAAGCACGGTTCTTAACCCATAAGGAGTTATGACCCCGTTTTTATGTCCGTGGAAAGGTATTTGAGTGTACAATTCAGTTTTGTAGGTCTTATTGTCTTAAAAATTTCATAACCTAGGTGAAATAATTATTTAACCCTTATGTGTCAAAGTTGAGTTTCTAACAGCAACATTCAGTCCCACCAAAATGACAATATCTTAAGTTCTTCAACTCTATTTGATCCCCGTTCAAGCGGCCATGTTTACGTTAAAGGGTCCACTAGAACTTTTATTTTAACATCATCAGTTGGTATAGTAAAAAATTTAAGAGCTTTTGGCCAATGAAATATGGTACTCAAGTTTGGACAACTTTCACTAAAACATTTTTATTAAGTCATAGGATAGAGTTACGGGTTAAGCCACCCGGCGAAACGAAGCTAAGACATAGACCTGCAACCCTATATTTTTGTCCAAGTCTCTAGACCTAATGGTTTGATCAGTTAATTCCATTTTAATCCATGGTCCAAATTTGTCTTTAAAAATCTAGTTCAAAACATGTTTTCAAGTGTTTTAACCATGTACAATGTATAACCATATTGTATAAATAAATATTACATATGATTAACATAAAATACATAAAGAACATGAAAATAATTTGGTTCCTTACAATGTTCTTGTGGTGAAAAGTGATAGGAACAAGAACAAGAACTCCAAAATCAACTAGTAATTAAACTCTTGCTTCCAAATCTTTAATAACCCTCACAAATCCTAGATTAACTAACCAAAATAACAACTTGCAACCCTTGTAATACCTTCCAAGAACACACTTAAATTTTATGATGTTCCTCTTGCTATGTTTTCGATGATGGTCTCGGTCTCCTTGCTACATTGATTGGTGCGTCAAAAATGTTAGATTCTTACACTAGTCAAATGTGCTTGGATTTTTGGGGCCTGATGGTTTTGCTAGGTGCTGATTGAAGTTCGGTGATAAGGTTCTTTAGGAGGGTCTCACTGTGGAAATACCCTTATTGGATGGATCGGGCTCTACTATTGAAAATATTCGGGTTGAATACGAATGGAAACCGCCAAGGTGTGATACGTGTAAGCTTTTTAGTCATACTAAAGCGCCTCCTTCCGGGTGATTGTCCTAAATATGTCCTACCTCCTACTTAGCCTACAGAATGTTAATGATGGTTTCAAACGGTCAATAAAAGAATAAGGGTAAGAATGGTGGTCAAAATGTTCATGGCATTAAAGGCATCAAATTCCGGAAGATCGCGAACTGTTTCGCATAGTCATCAAGTCATATTCATCATACTCATCTTCATACTCTTGGCCACCACCAAATATATTAGCGGACTCATCAAATGGGTTAGCAACAACCTCATCTTGAATCGACACCTCAATCTCTCCCACTTTAGAAAAGGGTTAACTCTCTTAGGGAGGTATTTACCAAACCTCTTTGGGTAAATCTTAGCCTCATCGGTAGTAGAATTTACCGTTATCAACCTAAAGCGCCTCCTCCGAGCCCAAGAGTAGCAATAAGTGGATGTTACTAAAACATTCTCAACACCCTCTTTAGAAGGCCTTGCCGACAAAGTTGAAGTGGCTAGTGTTCGAGTAGGTACGAAGATTTCTACATCGAATCCATTTGATGCACTTAATATGATCGACTTGATGAATGTGGCATTCCTTGTTGAAAAACCGATGTAGTGGCGAAGGATGAGGTGAGTTGGATGATGGTAGTACAATGGAAGAAAACAACTAGAAGAATGAGTCTCCAAAGACTAGTAATACATTGCATGAACCGCTTGTAAGAGATGATTTAATGGAAGCTAACAAGGTTGGTCTTACCGATATTATTGAGAAATTTGGGGAGTTTAAAAGCTTCTTATTGATGGGAAAGCTACTCTTGTTGATGATGATGGTAATCCTATTAAAAGGTTGATTATCCGGGTAATAAAACCTCATCTTGGTTTTTCGTCTAATTCTACTAAGAGGGTTAACCCATTCTCTAAGGTTGATTCGGTGACCTATTTGGTGGTGGTCATAATATAAGGTCTCACGATCTTCAAGGAATTTGGATGCTCTTTATGACACGTATGGTATCAAGCTCCAAGGCCTTGGTAGGAAGTGATTTTGTTCTCATAGGAGTCTAATCTTGTTTAGAAAATAAGAAGTATCTTGTTATGTAAGCCTTTTCGCCTATGTAACGGGTTGAATATGTGATTTACCCATATTCTTTGTACTTAAACATTTTTTGAGTAATACATTTACGGGTCTTTGACCTTTTACCCAAAAAAGTTCCATAGAACCTAGATTAGAAGAAATGTGTTGGTGTTTTGTGTGAAAAGAACCATGAACTTTTGATTCCGATGGTCGTGGAAGAGAGGTAAACGTGAACAATTTTGATGAGTCCGACCTATTTGGTGGTGGTCATAAAGGATTATGATGACTATGCGGATAAGGTTCACGATCTTCCAAGGAATTTGGATGCTCTTTATGACACGTATGGTATCAAGCTCCAAGGCCTTGGTAGGAAGTGATTTTGTTCTCATAGGAGTCTAATATTTCTTTTGAGTAGTGGTTTATTTTCTTGTTTAGAAAATAAGAAGTATCTTGTTATGTAAGCCTTTTCGCCTATGTAACGGGTTGATATATGTGATTTACCCATATTCTTTGTACTTAAACATTTTTTTGAGTAATACATTTACCGGGTCTTTGACCTTTTACCCAAAAAAAGTTCCATAGAACCTAGATTAGAAGAAATGTGTTGGTGTTTTGTGTGAAAAGAACCATGAACTAACCAAGGTAACTTATGATCATCAATATATGAGCATAATATTAGTAAGATTTTTGATGAATTTGGTGTTGGAGTTGTTATGGTGTACGGTGAAGAATAGAACCAAGAGGGATGGATTTGTTTCTTACTACTTTGTATGAATGACTAAGAGATAATGACAACAACTTGGTGATTAAGCATGGAAGTTATAACTTAAGGACATGTGTTAAAGTATGTAAGTAGATGGTGGCACAAGGTGAGTAATTGTGTAAGATTTTTGTTAAACTTTGTGTTATAATGATAGTTTAGTAATTAGAGGGTATAGTCTGATCGAGGTAATTAAAAACGTAAAGCTTTTAAAACATAAAGCGTAAAATCGGGTAATATAAAGGTCTAAAACATATAAAAATGTTATAAATAATAAAAATAACTAATTTAGTATATTGTATAAGACACAAGTTTATTGGGGTGTTCAAACATTTGTTAAACTTAAATACATAAGTTATAAATGCGTAAAAACGAAAATGGTGCAAGGTTTATGTAAAAGTGGAAAAATAAAAATAGGACATATAAAATATGTTTGTAAGGAACCAAAGTGCATAAAATATATAGACTAAGCTTAGTCTAGAGTCGGTGCAAGATAAATATACGTGTAACAACGTACACGAGTGAACCTACCTGGTTACTCGTAAAAGTTAATTTTTGCAAATTTAAAAACAATAAGTAAAAGTAATTGATTAAAGATTGACCTGAAATATATGATTTGTTATACCACACACTACTCTTTTGGAGCATATTGAAAACCATCATTATTCTTGGGATTTTGCTTCTTTGGTTCATCAACAACACGCTTCGGACATGTCACGTCTTCATGGCCAAAAACCATATACACTCTACGCCTAGGTGGTTCCCATTCGTATTGCACCATAGCCATATGTAGTACATCACCCTCACCTTCCAAATTTAGAATAGCAATAACCATGTTGTCCGTAAGCTCTCGATCAACTCTAATATCAATCAGCGCACGATCATAATTTAAACACCCCATGATTGCATGCACATAGAACTAGTGTAAGAATCAGTTATAATTGGATTACTAAGTCTAGTCTCCATTGCACTCAATCCGTCCTTAGTAAAGGCCACAATTGAAATATCATGTATTTTAATCCAAATCGGGATCAGCATAAGTTTTCTTTCAACAAACTTTCATGGCGTCCACTTCTTCAATATAATAGGGTTGGAAACATCCCAAAATTAGCCGTACTGGTTAGAGCAACTGGATATGAATTAGCTTGTCTCATTGCAGCCACATTCTCATGATCTCATCAGATACTGTTACATTAGCTGCATTTTTTGCAGCCACATTATTCTCAGCATTAACACTAGAAGGATTTGCGCTATTAGAGCCCAAGTTAACCCCACTAGCACCTTTCTTATTAGGCCACTAGCAGTGGGACGAAAATCATAGGTCACAACCTTAGCTCGACCGACTTTGAAGTCGGTCACCCCCACTGTGGGCTTGGAAGCAAATATCGGTCGAGGTGGGGAAAAAACACAATTGGTCTAAATCTTGACCGAGTCTGGACATCACAAAACTCCAAAAAAAACTTATTACCCTTTGCATATTAAAAAAAAAAAAACTTTTCTTTATAAAACTTTACGACTTTACAACCTTATAAATAGTTATGGCACATACATGTAATGTTTAGACGATTCGGATACAACGGAAATAAAAATACATTAAACATTAAATTGAAAATACGGATTACATAACATACACTAAACGATACGGAAATGAAAATGAAAATATAAATTACAATGAAAAGTCTTAGTTGTAACCCTCGGTGTAATCCGAAGAATCTGGATAATCATACTTGCCGTCATAATACTCGCCTTTCGCAATGTCAAACCATTTGTTGCTGCGGTATTCTTCATCCCTTGCTTCCTGCTCCCTACGAGCAGCTTCCTCACGTGCTTCATTTTCTTCGAATTCTCTTCGTACTTGCTCATCCTGCTCAAGTTTTCGTAGTTGGTCCTCATTTAAAAATCCCGGATTGTCTCCGCGTAGCACACCCGGTGGAGTGTTCAACACGTTCTAAGTCGGCGGGGGATTCAAGTTCACAGTCGGTGGAGTGTTCACCACGTTCTCAGTCGGTGGGAATACTGGAAAGATATCTTCTTGTGAGATGTTCACCACGTTCTCCGAAAATTGTTGTGAGAAGTCTCTTACATCAGGATATTGTTGTGAGAAATCGTTTTGTTGAGACATTGAAGAGATAATTTGACAAGTATTTTTCTGTTTGTGATATGTGTGTGTCTATACATTACAAGTCTGTGTGTCTATATACAAGTAGTTGAAAAAATCCCGTTTGAATTTTGAACTTCAATTTGAAACAATCTCGTTCATAGTTTCAATTTTGAATTTTTAAATATATCCGTTGAAACAATCCGCTCATAATTTATTTTAATAAATTTTAAATTTGTTGTTTAAAATGTTTGAATTAAAAAAAAAAAAAAAAAAAATACTCGGTCATCGATTGTGGCATAGGTATGTTTGGTCACGGAGAGATTAGGCGATGTGGTAGCGGATGACACAGGTTATTACTATGCATAGCATTATGGTTACTTCCCCTCCCTCCCGAACCCAGAAAACCACTCTTCATTACACCATGCAAACACAATCACAATACCTTAACCCAAATCTTTCAATGTTACCAATAAACCAACAACAACCCACAACCGATGGCCAATGCAATACAACCCTAACTGACAAATCACAATCAACAAAGGGTTACGAATAATGTAAGTACCAATAATAAATGTAGGATATAGCAGTGTAAGAATCACGAATAAAAAAAAGGACAATAAACTAATAACGATCGGAGAAGAAACCCTAACCCTGAAATACTATTCACAAAACACTAGAACACAACTAATTGAATTGGCGAACGATTCAATAGTAGGTTAAGGATTTAATAAACGATTGTATAAGTAAGGGAGGGAACACAATCAATTTTAGTTAGGGTTTAGTCACCTTTTTTCGCCCGAGGAGAGTTTTTATTTATTTATTTATTTTTTAAAGATGGCAAAACAAACTAAAGTGTTAAATACTCAAAGCCTAAAAATGGTTAATGGATAGAGGGGATTTTTTATTTATTTATTTATTTATTTTTAAGATATCAAAACAAACTAAAGTCTTAAACACTCAAAGCCCAAAAATAGTTAATGAGTGTTTTTACAAACCGTTGTGACATGTATTACACGTTTACTCATTTTCCATTTTCTAGCCACCTGTTTTTGCTACCACCTGTTTTGCTATCTACCCATTGTTTCTTTAAACAATGTATAGTGTGAACCCAATCTAAAACTGCTTTAGTGCTATACACGGCCGGGCTACATTAGTTTTATAAAGGATTGAGAATTTGAGATTCCTCTCAAGTTGGTTTTAACATGACATATCTTTAGCATGCTCTTAAAGATAGATTGTTCTATATGTACTACTCCGTAAAAAAGAAAAAAAAAATAGAGTATGTTGCACTCAAGGACACGTGTTTAAAACTAGAGGGTGTCAGTTGCAATGTAACATCAGAAAAGAAATTGTGATAGGGTAACTGCAGCTTCCCACCTCCCAGAGAAGTTCCAAAAATTGACACTTACTATTAGTTACCATTACTTCATATTTGCTATATTAAAATTTAACATTCTAATCTTTACTATAGAAGATTTAGTAACAGGATAAACTAAAATAAATGTCTGCTACTTGGATCAGATTTTCAGGTTATTCGGCGATGTTAAGTTTTTTACTTAGATGTATGCAGCCCAATCTGGATATTCCCACGAATGTTTCCAAACTTTTTTTTTCTGATCTAAATATAGTATACCTTAGGTTTAATGTTAAATCTTTACAATAGAAGATTTAGTAACAGGATAACCCGATTTTGACTGGGGAATCCCCGAGTTGACCGGGGATGGGGACGGGGATGGGGAATCCCCAAAATATGAAACCGGGAATGGGGCGGGGATGGGGATAACATAAATCCCCGACTCCGATCTTTCTAGTGTATAAGTATTTAGAATTTATATGTTATATCCATACTCGATTAACTTGTATATGTATATGTATATGTAATATGTTTATGGGTATTGCCATGTATATTTATATGCATATGTGATATTTATAAAATCAAGTACCTTTAGAATTAGAAGCATAAGCATCAACCACATATTACTTATTCATTTGTCCGAATAGACACATATTGTTTTTTATATTATATGTGATGTTCTGATATTGAGGATGCTTTCTGATTGAATTAATATTGTAATGAATCTAACTATATACGATGTCGTCGTTTCTTGAAACACTTTTTGAGTTAAAATTCTTTATATTTTCGATGAGTTGGTGGAAACTTTATGTTAGTTCATAAGGATTAAAAATCCTCGAATCCCCAGGGGGATCCCCGATCCCCATTGGGGATGGGGATGGGGATGTAATGCAATTCCCCTATGGGGATGGGGATGGAGAGTGAAAGCAGGGATGGGGATGGTAAATACAATCCCGACATTCCCGCCCGTTGCCATCCCTTCTCAAGTAGATAAGAGCATGCTAAAGAGTTGTTTACTTTCTATATTTGGTATTCTGTTGTAAATTAACCATCTTTTATGTACAGTTAGAAACTTAGAATTTGCAAGTACTAGCTAGTGATTTTGATAATATTGTAAAGATCCAATTACTTGTTATGTTGTTAAGAGTTAGAATTGTTGCAACATAAGATCTCTTTAAATACTGATCATAATCTACAAGAACATATATTGACTCGCTAGATGTTACATTATTGCCGTACTGGATCATATCGACCACAAGTCACAAACCACATACTTTTGTTCTTTGTGTCTAGTTCCATTTAATTATATTCTAACGCCATACTTACACTCTTTGTCCAAAATCATGTATCGGCCAAGAAAACAACAGAACAACAATACCCAATCCCGCTAAGAATGTATAAGCCAAGAGATCTAACTAAATCACTATCAACAAAAACAAAAGGCAAAGAAAACAAGGGGCTGCAGTTGCTGAAAATAAAGAGATTCCATCAACTCTAAAAGCTAGTTTCCAAAATTAGTTACTTTGGAAAAGAAAAAAACAAAATTTTCAACTTTACAAATTTTACTCTAAAAGAGCTACTATCCTGACTTTTATAAATACTCATTTATCAGTTCACTACTTTTTCCATCAAAAGCTCTAAACAAACTATTATAGACAAGAAGTACCATAAATTCACTAGTTTTCGTTAATCTACTCTCGATGGCTTCATTCGATCACGAACTGGCTAAGAAGATATCTCATGGTAATTACATTTTCTTTTACATAATAAAAGCTCAAATTACCTAGCTAAAGTTTGCATCTTTTGCGAGTTGTGCAGATGGAGTTGTTGCAGGAACTAAGGCTGCTGGATTAGCCGCAATTGTCACTGCCATTCCAACTGTTAGTTTCGCCATGCTCATATTCTCTTATAAAATTCCGTAAAATTTTTGCACTAAAACTCTACAATGTAGGTGGCTGTTGCTAAAATGCTTCCATGGGGAAGAGCTAATCTCAATCATACTGCCCAGGCTCTTGTTATCTCAACAGGTTATACTACATTAGTATATAAAATAGGGTTAATAACCTTTTAAAGCACTATACTTGTCAAGAATGGCAGTTTAGCGTAGCGAACTAAAAAAATAACTCTTTTAGACATTAAAGTTGACATTTTTGTCTTTTTTAAGTATTATAACCACATTATGACCATTTTACCCTTTCTAAATTTTTTTCGAAATACTTTTTTTTTCCAAAATTTTTTTTGAATTTTTTTTTTCGAAATACTTTTTTTTTTTAATTTCTGAAATTTTTTTTCGAATTACTTTTTTTTTTTTGAAATATTTTTGAAGGTAAAATGGTCATAATATGGTCATAATACTTAAAGAAAGACAAAATGTCAACTAATTAATGTCTAAAAAGTTACAAGTATTTTTAGTTAGCTACGCAGCTCGCCATTCTTGACAATATAATCTTTCAAAATTATTATATATAAAATATATCAAATATATTATATTTGTTTGTTACAATGTCTGTGTAAATGAATTACAGTGGCCGGAGCAGCGTATTTTATAGTTGCAGACAAGACTATTCTGGCATCAGCTCGCAGAAACTCCTTTAAGTGCAACGAAGCAGGGAACTAAATAAAGGCTGCTAGTTGTTTATGATTTCGAGCGGCTGTATATATTTCAAGATCCTTCCAAGAAAACTAGTTATATATGTAGGAGTCGATCTATTTGGTTATGTACTCCAAAATACTAAACTTAGTTTCTCAAAATCATAAGGTGCTTTATCTCGTGGTTTATGTTTTTCGTAATGCTTTTTTTTTTACTCTTACCACCAGAAACTAAAGTACCTAGTCCGTTACTAAGGACTCGCAATGAACTTAAAATTCTTGGAACAATAATAATCACACGCCCTAGTCCATCTTGAGGTTACCTTTTGGTCGATGGGCTACTTTGATACCGCTAGATCAAGAGAGTGATGGTGAAATTAGTGCAAGTTAACATTAAAAGAAAACTCAAATATAATACAGTATACGTGGTTCATTGGCTACTTTCATAACACCTTTATACATAAATGGCCGTCACCAATTGAGTTTCGGTAGTTCAAGGTCATTTCAAGATTCTAAAAGCCTTACCATCAGTGGTTACACCAATGCTCCCTGAAATAAGTAAACATCATCTTTGAGATGACAGATGAAAGTGATATGGGTCCGGCATTAATTTCTTTGCTCATCTTGGAGACCAACTTCGTAGCATCATGACAGTTTATTGAAACACCGATATTTGTTAATGTGCTAAATGTCATCCAAGGCTTTGTACCTACTCAAATTCCTAAACATTTCATAACTTGTGTAATGAACTAAAAGATCAGCAACCAAAAGTAACTGGGCCACGAGCTGATAAATCATTAACAAAGGTTATATATATAATCTGGTTTGAGTGCTTCACTGTTCCTCAAAATCTCAATTGCTTGGTAGGCAAGCACATGCAACTACCCAAGACTATATTTGAAATTATTACATTCCACCAAGCCGAGTTTTGTGTTTCACACAATCTGCTATTCTTTTGCAGATCTGGTAGCACTCATATCAATTGGGGCTATGTTTGGGATTTCCTGTTAAAGCAGTTTATCTGCTTATTGCGTTTCGATACAAGTGATAAACAGTTTTTAAGGTGAATGAATAATCAACGTTTGAAGATACTAGAGTGGAGGAGGACAAGGATGATAAGGACGAGAGTAAAGATGGTTGATTTGAAGATCATTGTGCGTTTTTTATTGGTTATCTTTAGTCAAACGTAGTCTATTGGTTTTCATTGTGATTTAGTTTTGGCTACGTAACGGGCTGAGATGTAGGACACACACATATCTTATGTACTTAAATAATATATTCACCGAGTTAAAACCCTTTATCCAAAAAAATAATCATGTTGAGAGTTGCTTAATACAAAGTGATTATCTCAGTAATTCAAACAGCATATATTATATTGGAACTGATATTAGACCATTGCTTTGTTTTCTTAGCATTATGATTTCTAAGTTTACATAATTAACCTAATAGGTTCGCACCAACGATCCTGACCAAGCCGGTCTTCAGAAGCCATTATTAGTTAGGGTCTGGATTTGTTAAGCATAGGGCCGTTTAAAAGCTAATAAAATTCAAAGTATTCGATTCGGGCATGTCTAGCTAAAGTAGAATTCCATGGTCCTACATTTCTAACAGGCATTTCATCAAAACTTTGTGAGCATCAATTAGACACTCCACTCCTAAGTTCATATTTAACCCCATGACTAATGTTGTAATGAAACATCATCTCTCATATAGATTTCATCAAGCACTAATTTAGTTTCCCTCATTGAGAATGGAATTAAACATTGTGCTAAATAAGGATCTACTATTGGCATGAGATTTGCATCTTTACCTAAAAATCTTGCTAATGGACATTTGGCATAAAGCAATGATAATGGTAATGCGTCGAATTATTCATTAGTTCACACCCGTTTCACATTGTATTGATTCAACTCACTATTTCCTTTTATATTATATTAGAAAATATAAGGCTGCCCCCAGTAGGCCCTACTTTTCATTGTCGCGTCATTTCTCTCTCCAATGACCTTCGGCGATTAGGTCTTGCGTAAAGCGACCAAGTTCTTTTTTTTTTTCTTAAAAAAAAACATTTTAATACAAAATAAAATTTCATTAATAATTAAAACGTTACATAATAATTCAAATAAAACTAAAACATTACGAAACTTATTAAAACATTACAAAACTTATTAAAATCTAAGTTGTGGCGTGCCTTGATCGCCTCTTTGAGTTTCTGCATTGTTTGTCGTTCTATTGCGGGCAAAGATTAAATCGATTGGCGTGCAATAGAACATGAGATCTACATCATATTTCTTTTGTCGCTCAAATTCAAGTTTTCGTTCTTCTAGTGCCAATTTTTTGTCTTCCATTTCTTCTCTCTTTTGCTCCATCTCCAACTCGATTTGCCGTTGTTCTAGCTCTTTCTTCTTCAAATCATAGTGCAGGTCTGCCAGCTCCTTCTTCTGCCTGAATTCCTTGGACTTGATCTTGCCCCATTTCTCGGCAACACCTTCCATAATCACAGCTTTCGAAAACTCCGAAGATTTCTTTTTATTCTTCTTTGCGGTATCACGACCAATTGGTCTATCATGCACAGACGAAGGCACATCCGAGTCGGTTGAAGTCATTGCTTTTTTGAGACCATCATCTTGGCTTAAAAAAGCCGGCATCTCATTATCCTTCCAAGCAAAATGGTCTCTCAAAATCTTCCAACAATGCTCCAAAACAAACGGATGATTAGACACTAGTTGGTATTCATCACACGCTCGTGTATAAACAGTGAGGTCATTCTCACCACTTCAGTAATTCACGAGAGCATTGTTGTAAATGGCACAAAATTGACCAACTCTAGGGCGAATCCTATTTTTCCACTTTGTAATGATAGAGTTATCGTTTTTTACGCACCAACCTCCTTCTCAAAGTATGCAATGACTTTACGCCAAAATCCTCTAGCATATTGGTTGTTTAGGTTACACTATTCTCGGATACATCACACCAAGCGTTACAAGGCGATCTCTTCTTCTTTGGACCAAAGCGACGAATCATTCTTGGTTTCTTTCTCGTGACCTTCTTCTTTGCCTTTGTAGCTCGTTTCTTTGGTTTGACCGGTGGCGTCTCTTCTCGACATTCTTCTTCTTCTACGTCATCAAGGTTAACCGAATCGTGATACGATCCATGAGCCGAACCGGTACCGAACCGTGATACTCTTGGCGGATAACCCGATCCGGTTCCAGCATAAAATTAGGATTGTTGTATAATTGGTCTTGAAATCAAAACCCTCGAGATTGATACGGTTAACGGAGAATATTCTTGATAATTTGAATATGAAGACGTTGATGAATCCATTGTTGGATGGTACATGATTCGGGTGACCCATACATAGATTGGTTGCTTGACGGGAGTAGCTTTGTTGTTGTTGTTGGTGGTGGATGTTTTGATGCGGTGGAACAAATGGACGATTCATACAAAATGGATTGTTAGCTTGTTGTTGTGGAGCTTGTTGGGATTGATATTGAAAGCGGGGGTTGAAATTGATTCTTGGTGAGACACCGGTTAACAGGAAATCGGATCCGGTGTTAAAATATGCAGGCGTTTTGTGCCAAACAGGATTTTCGGCCTTTGGTTGGTGGTGTTTTCTTAGACATTTTTGATAGAGAGGATTGTGAGTTTTTGATAGAGAGGATTGTGAGATTTGTGAGTTTAGTGTGTAAATATGTTGTGTATTTATAGGATAGTGTTTTTTTTTTTTTTTTTTTTTTTTTTTTTATACCAAGCGGTTGAAATCTTAATTTTTAAGCGGTTACATTTTTTTGTTTGGACTTCAACGACTAGCAACAAGAGTATACTTTTGCTTTGTTCTTATCGATCGTCCACACGACCATTTCATGTCTTTTTCTTTGGCGATCGATTGCCTCCATGACAAGGGATCGAGATGAAATCGATCGCCCTATGCCTCGATCGATTAGCGATTTACTCCTACTGCATTCAGCCTAATACAATTAATATACATTGATTATATATATTTCAAAATCAAGTTCTTTCATTATACAATTAAAATGGTCAATATCAATTGATCTCTAGCTTTTAGTGGTAAAATATGCTATGATTGCACAAATTTTACAAAAAAGATTTCACAAAATTGAAGTGGCTATGTATCAAAGGGTTGATTAGAAAAAGAGAAAGAAAATGAAAGTGAGAAATTAACACTAATGATACAAACTTATGTTATTTTGTGAAACTTTTTGGTAATTTTTTTTAAGCATAGCATTTCCATTTAGTGCTATACTAGGATTTGTATCATAATCAAACTAGAACTTAAGAGAAATAGATAAATTTACTTTCAAGGATTATATTTGTTTTCTCTATAAATGTACCCATTTAAGGATGTTTAATGACAGTTTAATTAATAAAATCTAGTGTTATATGATTTTAGAGTATCTTTTATGGTGGTTTATAAGAGAAGATGAAGTTGTTTAAAAGGATTTAGCCATAGCAAAAATGTGATCATGCTTATATGAAATAGAAAAGTGTTACATCTTTAATCTCTTTTAAATTAAATACATTTAATTTATTTGATTTTCATAAAGCTTTAAACAGTTTGTGTATGGTGAAAAAAGGTTTATAACATAAAAGCGTTTATGAATTGATAATGTAGGATAATTTGACATTCGTATAAACATTTCTAAAAAAATCGATCATGTTTTTGAGGTATTTTTTCCGGTAAAATATATTACTTCAAAAAATAATTAAATACATAGGATGAGCGTGAATCTCACATCTCACCTCGTTACAGGTAAACAAATGCACCTATTGTGCTTCAAACAACAAACTATCATAAGAGAGACATGCCAATCTTATGCACCAACCAAAATAAAGGAATTGATACTTACACCACTTTTTGATTAATTCACCACTTTTTATGCATTACGGGTTTATGCGGTACAACCTGTAATGCATAAAAATGTGAATGAATCAAAAAAGTGATAATATCACCTCCCAAATAAAATACCAACAACAAAACTAGAACTACTTCCTAGCGTACAGCGGATATGGGTCCCATGCATCACAGAAAACAAGTTGTTCCTCAGTTAAGTCATTAATATCATACTCGTAACCATCATAACCATCATAATCTTTATACTCAAGAAAACTTGCATCATTAGCTCCTCCACCAGCACGACTCGGGTGAGCCATATATATCGAACCATGTCATCATCAATATCCTCGAGTTCATCACTATCCGAATCTTCCCATTGCTTTTCAATAGAAGTACTAGGTTCACATACCGATGTCACAGTAGCCTCCTTTTGCATAGGAAGCTTTGATTTACAAGGTTTTGGCGGTTTCCCATCATCACCCAATAGCACAAGCTTCCCGTCAAGTGTTTGACTTTCATGCTTATTAATCCTTGCAGCTAGAGATATAGTACTTGGACTACCAATTGCCGAAGCTTTACAACCCTCTCCATCTTCCACATCCACCATAAAGCCTAATACATCAAACGAGTTCGAAATGGAAGAAACCGTAGTAGTATCATTTTTATCATTAGTTAACTTTGATTTCCTTGGTGCAAAATTCAATCATATAACATATTAGATGCCCTAACATTTCGAATTTACCCTCATTTTCAATTCGTGGTAATTATACACTTCACTCCACTATATTTTCATCTTAATAACAAAATCATAACTTGTGGCACTGTTAATTACCTACTCGATTAATTTGTCATGCATATATAATTTTCTTTTTAGTTAGAGGGGGAATTTAGGAAATGACATTTTCTTTATCCAAAGATACAAAGCGTTCACCGCCAAATATATCCTACAAAAACTTATGTATAAAGGTGAAGAGTTTGGTTGAAGGTTTTACTTCGATACATTAGCTCCACATTACCAACAAATACTTCTTTTATATTTGTTAGGAATTAGAAAATTTCATGTTAAAGTGTCGGTCACCCCAATTATGGTCTAGCATATATTGGCTCGTAGACTTATAGTTTGTTACGTTATTTATTAGTTTATTAGTTAGTTAGTAGTCTAGTTTAGCATAGTGCAACACCGTGGAGGAAGGACGGGTCTTTACCCACTGTATACCTGATCCACAGGCCGATAGGAGGTCGTGTATTCTGTAACTATAAATACCCCTTCCATCCATGGAAGGGGTGTGGCTTCTTTGAATAAACCTTTCACTTTTCTAAAGCAACTCTCTTTCAAGAGCCTCCTCTCAACTCTCTTCATCTCTCTAATGGCTTTCTTATTTAATCATTGTCCTAGACCACCCGAATCATCAAAAAACATAATATTCACGATCCTACAATTGGTATCAGAGACAAGGTTGTGTTGTTTTGATGATTTACATGGTTTGTAGTTGGCGGTTTGATGCGGTTTGATTCGTTTTGGTGTTGTTTTAATGAGTTTGACATGATCTTGGTGTAGTTTGTTGTCGTATTTATTTGGTTTTAAAGCTATGGTGTTAATCTTTTTTTTACAAACTTATTCTTGGTTTTGAATGTTTATTCATTTATGCGAGTTGGTTTTGAATGGTTATTGATCTGATCATTTACGGTTTTAAGTGTTTCATCATGTCACTTGTTCCTTACAGATTTCATATAACTCTCAAACATCGTCTAAGCGGTAGATTTGTCTAATATCATGATCTAAACTTCTTCTTGGTTTTGGGTCTAATAATGGACATATTCTAGATGCGAGTTGGTACACTTCTTGAATGCGAGTTGCTGATTCAAGGATGCGAGTTATTGTTTTTTAAGCGAGTTGGCGATATTGGTATCACGACTCTATGTATTCTTGGATGTGGTGTCATCTTGTCGAGATACATTGAACTTAAGCGAGTTGTCAATGTTTTCTATAGAAGCGAGTTGGGATAACTAGTACTTATGCGAGTTGTGTACTGGTTTTGTTAAATGCGAGTTGCATATTTATGCAATGAAAGCGAGTTGTTAAGCTATGAATGATGCGAGTTGCACTCAACTCGCTTTTGAGCGTGTTGTAACTTTTGCGGGTTAATTCTGATGCGAGTTGTCTGGGTGTTTAAAGATGCGTGTTGGGTATAGATGCGAGTTGGGTATAGATGCGAGTTGGGTATGTGTTTTGACTATACTACTTAAACATTTTGACTTGACAAGACAGAAATGAAGAAGAAGATGAAAGACTTGTGACCACATAACCAACATCCAAAAGTCTCAAACCAACATAATCAAGATCTCAGTTAATCCTTTCGTTAATGTTCAAGACTCATCAAAACCTCAAAACTACAACATACGAAAGAATTTCATCACTGATCCATCAAGACCTCAAACAACTCAATATGAAACTCTAATCAAGCTACTTGGAGATCTCATTTATAATGTTCGAAACCGTGAAATGATTTTAACAAGTCATGTTAAATCGTTTTTCAGAAGGTCGGGTATACAAAACAAAAGCTATCTCACATTCTTTCAACGACTATTAACTTATCTTTTAAAGATAGTTTTCCTTTTCGTTGAACCCTATCATCATCGATCCATTATTTATTTTGATGCTATGCATCAATTAACTATTCGAATCTTAAAGAGTGAACAAGAGCACAAGGTCTCATCCAAACTTTCATTCGTTAATCACAAAAATGAAAATCAAACATAAAAGTTTTATCTTCTTTTGTTTTGATTCAGTGCAAACAAAGATAAGAAACCTACCTTGTGATTAAATTGTAATGATGAAGGTGAAATCATAACTCCAAGCCATCCCTGTGGCCTTGTCATGTGCCTCGTACCATCCCTGTGGTGAGGTCTTAATGATGATCGAAATGGAGTGTCAAATTCGTTTTGGTTGTGCATCATGTTGGATTGATATCTGAACTTTTGATATTCTTTGTGTGTCGTCTGTTTTGGAAGAGAATGAAAAAAAGGGAGGCGGTTGATAGTTGTGATAAATTAGGGTTGATATGGGTGAGTTTTATTAGGGCAAAAGTAATGTGTTATATGTTGCTTTTTATATATACCCGAAAATTATGGTAAGGTGGTTTCATACCGTTTGTGAATTGGGCCGGATGTGGATTTGATTTTATTCTTGTTAATGGGCCGTGGTTGCTGAATTTATTTTGGGCTTCAGGAGTATGTTTCTTCACTCGGGCCCAGGGCATAAGTGTGATGGATTCTGTCAAAATATTTGAGATTGAGCCTCGGGTAGTTGTTATGAGAATTTAACGAGATTTGATGGTTGGTGAATCAGATATTTACAGTTGGATGGACTGAAATATGGATCTTTGGATTAAGTATTTTACATGTGACTAAGTTGAGTGGCTTGTCTTGATATTTGGATTTTTGTCATTGTATCCAAAATGATTATTCATGTTGAATCATATTGTTTTTTTTGGATCATGAAAAACTTTGAGCCCCGAAATAATTCTGGTGTGATTTAGACACCTATTGTTGGAAGTAACTTTAATTAAAATCGGTTTTCTTTGGTACTTGGTAAATGAGCTAAATGGAGATTATTGTTTGGTGAAATGTGTTCAATGGACCAGGTAAAATATTGGAGTTATGGACATGGGCCGTCTAAAGTTTAAATGGATCAAATTCAAAGTTGTGGCTTGGCTTCTCAAACTTTGATCATGTTTATGAGCTTTGATCTTATGAGATTTGAACTTTATGAGATTTGATCTTGATTTTTGATGATGAAATTTGGTATGATAACGAGAGTTTTTGTGATGTGATCTGATACTTTGGCTCATACACTTTCAACGGTTGACATGTCAAGGTTTGAGTTGATACTTGAACAAGGTTGACTACAAGGTTGTTTGGACGATATATCTTATTTGGATTTGAAGTGAGGTTTCCCGGGCGTGTCTACTTATTTCGTCTTCTTTCTTTCTACTCTTCTGCGAAGATGACTTGTTTGGGCCTATATAGAGTGTGATAAAGACTTGGCTATTTAGTTGCGTTTGTGATTCTTTCGGTTAACCCACAGCGTAGCTATCACTTGATGTCTCACTTTCGATGGAGAACGTCAAGAGGTTTTGTACATTGGGTACACCGTTTCTTATTCACGAGGATTAGTACAAGTTTAAGTGACAAATCTGGGGAATTCTACTTCATGATCAAGTTTGGTATATTGGGTTCACTTCTCCATGTGGTCATTAAATTAGCCGACATAATGCGTGAATGATGTGTTTACCAAAGTATTTTTTGGATGGTTGATGATGTTGTTGGTGTTGGAGAATGAACCGCTGATGAACCGCTGCATGTTCCCCTAAAAGAGATATTCAACGAAACCAAAGTTGTCATTACACATCAAGCTGACATTGTTTACGGTTTTGTCTTGATTTTGTAAAATCCCGCGAAAGAACCTATTTCTCAGTTTAAATCATAGACTTGTAAAATCCTGTGACAATAGAAACATCCTGGTAATAGTAAAGTGCATTTCGGATCTATCTTACGGTTTATTCTTAGTCTTGTAAAATCCCGAAAGAAACTATTTCTCGGTTTAGACCATAGAATTGTAAAATCCGTGATGATGGAACCATCACGGAGAGAGGAAAGTGTATTTCGGATCTTATCGATCTTTGGTGCTACGGTTTACGCTTGAAGAAGGATAAAAGGTGTATTTCACGAATTGGATGTGTGTTTGGATTATCGTCATGGCAGTTTGGTTATTACATGGTTTTACGGGGTTACGTGCTTTTAACCATGGTCGGGATGAAACCATTATCAAAGTTCACGTTTAAGGTCAAAGGAGGCTAGATTTGAGCTTTTAACCAGAAGATGTGACAACGGGGTTAATTCACTATTATTTATTTGAGGTTGAAGTGAAATATCACGGGCGAGTGTACTTAGTATCTGAAGATATCGGGGATGGTTGGATGAAGATTCTTCATGATCCTTGTTCGAGCTTATTATTAAAAATGAAGACTTGGAAATCTAGTTATTGTTGGGTGTCTTTTACCTTTTCTTTTACCACTTGGGGAATTGGGCTCATACCACCTCAAAATAGCTATCACTTTAAGGAGTTACGTTGTAGTGCTCGATGTCACATTCAATTGTGGATTTTCAAGAGGTAATGTCGTCTTATACTTGATGGTTGGTTGGGTGAAGAGTATAGAGTACATAGAGTACTTAGAGATGCTAATGGAAATCGGCACCGCTCTTTGTTACATACGTGCAAGTTTAAGTCACGAGTTCGGGGTAGTTTACTTGAGGTCAAATTCATCATATTGGGTTTTCTCCATCACCGTCACGACAAATAGCCTCTTGAATGATAATGGGGTGATTACAAGTTTTGCCAAGAGATGATGAAAAGAGAGATAATGACGTATGAACACATCGGTTCATGCCTCGTACTCTAAAGAAAAGAAATGTATGCGTTTGATGCGCATTATCTTGAAGAAGAAATCTTCTTATGACGTTTGAACACTTGATTCAAGCCTCGTTCCTCAAAGAAAAGAAAAGTGTGCGTGTCGGTGCGCTTTATCTTACGAAGAGAAATCTTCTCAATTATGACAATTCTCATCAACATGCTTCATACTTTTCCATGTGCTTGGTCATCAAGTGAACCGGGCTACCATTGATTGTTTTCTCATTCTACTTGCTCGATTATAATGAAGATGGCGACATCATGTGCTTATTTTGCGGAAGAAGTGTGAATAGAACATTCGGATGATTTTCACTTACTTAATCAAGAATGGCAACTCCGTTTGCAATTCTTGAGGGAAAAAAAGTGTGAAATTATTGCATGGTTGATTAATATTTGAGAATAAATGGTCAAACGGCTCTAACTCATGTAAGAACCGAGCTTCTTCTTATCGGGTCATCTTCACATGGAGTTTTCTCTTCTAAGAGCCATTGGTTGACATCTTCACTCGGATTGATGAGTTTATCGACAAAGTGCTTCGGTTAATGCTTCACGTATACATCAACATGATGATTCGAACAATCTCTGTTCTTGTTTGATGTGATTGGTAGTTTGGTGTTACCATCTTGTGTGTTCGTTGCGGCTGATTCTTGATTTCCTTGATGAACATCTTTCTGTTCTTGTTTGATTGGGAGGATTTTAGTTAAGGGATTTGCAAGATGTAAGTTAATTGGGATGCCTTTTGGTGGGATGCTTTTGGTGGGATGCTTTTGGTGTGAGTTGAAGATGTTAACTATCTATTCCCCAACCGGACAATCTTGAAGAAGGTCGAGTCTGATCGGTTCTACATTTTACGCTACATGTTAGAAGACTAAAGGCGAGTTGCATTTGATTATCTAAAGACTTCTTCTTAATCTGGGCATTTATTAAACAAATTGTCGGTTTAGGGAGAGCACTAATTGGGGAGAGTGAAATGTCCGATTTAATCCCCAATTAGACTTGCTCACATTCTACTTGACAAGTTGATTCTCACAAAGACTTCAAGCGATCTTCTCAATGATTTCAAGTAATTGGGCTTATAATGTTTCTTGATTACGAAGTGTCAAAACCGGGAAGGGGAAGGAGACAAGCATCTAAGCGAGTAAACATTGATGAGCTTAATACTTCTAAGTAATTGAAGATATCCGGGAAGACAAATGTTATTACAGAGAGAAACTCAAGGTTTGACTCATGGCGAGTAAACTTGATGAACTTAATTCTTCTAAGTGATTGAAGATATCCGGGATGACATTTGTCATGACCGCAGAGAAACTCAAGGTTTACTCATCAAGGCGTTTAGTGTTCTTATTCCAACTACGTGGGGAAGAGATGTAAGAGTTAGTTTCGATGATAAAAGAGGTACACAAGTGTGTGATGATTTTGATGTTATCACAATCATCGGGGAGAGATTGTGTACATTGGGATGCTCAGCATGTTTCACTTGAGTGCTTAATCGGTGATTCGAGATATAATCACTTATTCGGAGTTGAAATCCGAGAGATAGTCCTCCGCAGATAATCGATGATTCGGCCTGCTTCTTCAATGTTATCGGTTATTCTCTCTTTGGGCATTCGGTACTTGGGTTCTTGAGCTTCATGCACTGTCTTGAGGAGAGAAAAGTATACATCGGGGTTATTCTTTGGCTATTGGACTTAATCTGCTACTTCGATGGTATAAGTTTCTTTGTCTTCGGGTATGTGTATTCGGGTTTGTGAGCTCTAGTCTAAGAGACTGACTGCATCAATTCATCTACTCGGGGGAAGTGGTTTCTTGACACCTTTTGGAATGGATTGCTTCAGACGTCAGTAGAAAAGAAATCCGAGAAGATTATTTTATGTGTGGGATGATACGTTGTTGTTCTTATTGGATGATATAACCTCGAACGAAGAATCACGATGATTATTCTTAAAAGGAGCAGCTGGGATTATGATAATGGTGTGCTTTTTTGTGCACCTGGCTAAAGCAAGCTTGAAATAGAGCTTCAAATCTGCTCAACATAAGGATTTTCGGTTTGGGGGGAAGCTGCCAAAGTCTCTCTTTCTCAAAGGCTCATGTTCTATCTTCTATTTTGGAGCCTCGGAAGCTTTGGTGGTGGAAGTTTAAGAGATGACGAATTCTATCTTCTACGACGTGCTGCTCGATATCCTTATCTCGGTACTCGTTTCATCATCTTCTTTAACTATATCATCTATTCTATCCTTGTATATATTTATCTAAAAACAAAATACAAAAATATAAAACCAACAAAAATCCATAAAAATAAGAAAAATTTGAAAAATACCAAAAATATGTTTTCTCTAGACATGTCTTCTGGTATCGATAACATCTACGGTCTTAGAAATGTCATTCAATAATGGCACGGGACTTTAGATGAAGTTCGAGCAGGAGGTGTAAATATTCTTTTCAATACATGTCTCAAAATATGGCTTCTGATTATTTGATTGTAACCCGCGCTTCATAAAATAGCTTCTGATTATTTGATGTAACCCAAGCTTCAAAAAATGGCTTCGATTACTTGATCGTAACCGGGCTTCAAATGATGGCTTGCGATTATTTACGATTGTAACCGTGCTTAAAACTATGGCTTGCTATTATTTCAGATAGCAACCCGTTTTTCAAAGAAGGAAAGTGCTACGCTTAAACTATTTTCAAAAATTTCGTGCACTTATCCTATAACAATTTGAGGAAAGTATGTCGAAGGACTGCTGTTCCTACACAAATGTTTTTCCGTCTAAAATTCTTCAGAAAAATATTTGTTGTGTTTTCTAATTGGTGGAAAATGAGTTGCTTTCAAAACAATCAGATTCAGAGTTTTGATAAAAAAAATTGAAAACTCAATCAATGACTTCAGCGCTTTTAAACTTTTTAGAAAAATGAGTCATTGATTGAGGGGGAGAATGTTTTCAAATCTATATCATCTAACGAGCTTTCTTAATTATCCTCGTGCTTAATTAAAATGATATTTGCACGTGTCGAAGGACTAGGACTTTAGGATATGATTGTTAGGTTTAGATGATTAGAGTTTGATTAACACATAAACCCCATGCCTTATATGATCTGATTGTTATGTTGAATTGACTTTAATTAGTCGATTGTTGTTTGGGTGATGTCGACCACCATATATTTGTATGTGTGTTCACTAACGTATGCATGTATACTGGTATAAAAGAATGTTCCCGATCCGGATCCCACAATTGAAGATGATTGGATGCCGAAAGGAAAAGGTAACTATATCTTGGGTTGACAAATGAAGAAAGCGGAACTTAATTTGACTTCAATGGAGAGTTGGCATAAATGCAACGTAAGAGGTCTCACTGCATCGTGAGATGGTTTTCTTCTAAGTGATTGAAGAAGCGGAGCTTAATTTGACCTCGGTTGGCATTCAAAATGCAACGTAAGAAGAAGTCTCACCGCATCGCCAGATGGTTTTCTTCAAACCCTACAACAACAAAAGCGGCTCAACCACCTAACGAATCTTTGTGCGGGATACCATTTTAAACAATTTTTGAGTAAATTGAATTAAATTGTTTTGAAAATGGAAAATGTTGTTTTGAAAATATATTGGACTAAATTTTGAAAATCACGGACTTCATTTTATCAAAACTTAAGTCACTCAATTATCGACTTGGTCATCGATTGAGGGAGAGTGATTTAAAATAAATTATTTTCAATCAATATTGCTTCATAAAAGTCCGGATTGTACAATATAAGTGGTGATCTAAAGATTTAATGTTATGTCATGGTATGATCTTTTCTTTAGAATCAAGGTATTTCAAAATGAAATTTTTACATTCTTGTTTGATTGTGAAATTGTTTTGTTTTACTTAAAAGATCTCGAAAAACTATCATACGACACTAACAATCTTTAATGTCTTAAAATGGTCCTTATCATCATCTTTCAAAATTGAATCTTGCCACGTCTTTCCCAAAATTTTCTAAATGATTTAAATCGGTTGGGATCACAAATCTCAAATGGTTTGATATTTCGATCGGGGTAGAGATCGTGTTTTAAATCTCAAATCTGTTTTAAATGGAATTGGTTTTAGTCCTTTAAAGGCACTCCTGCCTCCATGTGCCAAACGATTTCAATATACATAATGCACATGTTGAGGAGGAGGATTTATCCAAAAGCGGATGAGTATTTAAACAAGGCCACATTTTCTCCCATGTTTTCTAAACCTAATTAAATCACTTGGGATCCAAAATCTCAAAGGGTTTGATATTTTTGATCGGGGAGAATTTGTGATTTAATAATGAAATTTGATAAAGGTGATCGTTTTGATTTAATTGTGCCTGCTGCTCGCTCATATGTGCTAAGCGCTTTCGAATCTTGAAGCACATATTGAGGGAGCAAATAAACTATCGAGTCAAAGCTTTTAAAGTGATTTATAAAGTACCTTGATTGAGTTTTCAAATGGTTTTCTTAATGGCTCTTGTGATTGTGGTTGTGCTTCAAAAGAACTCTTGCCTCTATGTGTTAAAATGATTTCTCTTATCCTATGCACATATTGAGGGAGAATTTACCAAGAAAATCAAATGGCTTTTCGTATGAAAATTGTGATCAAAGAAAATATTTCAAAGTCCTCTTGCCTCCTTGTGCTAAACACTTTCTAAATCATACGCACATGTTGAGGGAGGTTTTCTAAATGATCAAAACTATTAGGGTACAAAATGTTTTGATCTCGTATCACAAGTACCTTGATTGTTTTTCCAAATGATTTTTCAATTGGTTTCAAGGAAGAATGAACTGTACCAAAAGACCGACCATTTTACTTTATGTATGGAGTTATAAGGATGGTGAGGTTAGGTATTAGTTCCCACGATCTGCGAACGGAGGGATCTACCGAGGATAATCCACTAGATAGTGTAGAGTCTTTAGGTATGATGAAAAAGGAGAAAAATGAGATATGGGAAGAGTGCGGATGAGGCCGAGCTAGTCTTGGAATAAACCCAACAAGGTTCTAGTTATGAAGTCTCGATAAGCTTGAAGGGGTTGAAGAATGAAAAAGAAATGAATGTGAGAAGGGTGAAAAGAAATAGCCCTCCAATAATTCAACCTTAGGGTAGTAACGGGTTCAATACATATACTCTTGGTTGTTACTAAGGTAACACTGGTATTGAAGACAAGGCGTCATGGACCCGTGGCGCTTGCACTAAAACTTCCCAAACTACTCAAGTTCCTCTTAAAGGGCTTGTTTCATTCTCACGGGAACCGACATTATCTATCGACTTTCTCTTAGAGATTGTTGATATTGAAGAAGGAGACCCTCTCCTAGTCTCCGCATAGGAACCAAATGTGCACTATTGAGTATAGAACCAAGAGATCATCCACAATATCTCATTAGGACACAAAATTAATGAAGACTTCTTTGTTTCACACAATGTGGAAAGTAAGTATATATTAAGAGTCCTACGCATTATCCTTGTGGTATTGCGAACATCCGAGTGGTATGTAAAAGTATTCACGGTGAAGATGGAAATCCTTCAGAGCCAACATCAAACAAGCTCTTGGTGGGTGACATGTGAGATCTTGCAAAGATCAAGCTTGTGACAAGCGGATAGAAAGCGATGGGGCGATTCATTATTGAATCAACCTTGCTCCAGGAATGGAATTGACGAATACTTTTGGAAAAACCATTCGATGTGCAAATCTTCTTTTCTCTAGCGCATCGAATGTGTATTCATATTTCAAATTCAAAAAGTATCTCTGATTGAAAAAAATACTTTTAGAAAAACCGTTCGATGTGCGAATCTCTTCTTTTCGCTAGCACGTCGAATGTGTACTCATTCTCTAATACAAAAAGTATTTTGATTGAAAATTGATCTTTCTCATAAAACCTTCGTCGTGTGCAAAACTCTTTCTTCAAGCAATACGCGATTGCTTTTCAAATCATTTTCATCAATCGGTGAATATCAATTATTGGTTCACTCACTCCGTGTTGTCTTCTTTGAGATGTTCGGTTTGAGAACAGCTAGAACATTGCGAAACCTGTCAAGGAGATTCTTAGGAATCCTACGATCACAGCGATACTTGTCTTGATTAACGGGAACCGTGGGCGTGTACCTCAATTGAGCGAAAGTGATCAAAGACACTTCGTGTGTTTTATTGCTAGCATTTGTTTGCGGTACATTTGGACGGTTGCGGTGATCGAATTGAGGAGTCAATCAAAGCCGCATGCTCACGACATCCACACTTAATTGAAGAAATCATGGTGGTGCATATCTACATAACACGGTTACGATATTTTTATACTATGCTTCGTCTACTTGCTGCAAAATATCATGAACCGATGAAGGCTTCCGCTACTACGATGGAAAGATGTCACGATTCAAAGTGTGAGCATGTAGGTCCGAAAGTCACAACTTCACATGATGGCAACACAATAAAGGGTGATCCGAGATTTCTTGTGGTGATGATCTCAATGTAGCTCGAAGATCATCAAAGATGTGGATCGATATAAAGGCCTCCACTTAATGTACAAAGTTATCGGACTTTAAAGAATCGCTACTAATGCACAAGATTGCGATTTGAAGAATTGAAGTCTACGAGCTCAAGAACGAAGTCAAGAATAGAATGCTAGGATTCAAAATGTAAATCATGGGGTGACCTCCCTTAGGGGAAGATTGTTAGGAATTAGAAAATTCCATGTTAAAGTGTCGGTCACCCCAATTATGGTCTAGCATATATTGGCTCGTAGACTTATAGTTTGTTACGTTATTTATTAGTTTATTAGTTAGTTAGTAGTCTAGTTTAGCATAGTGCAACACCGTGGAGGAAGGACGGGTCTTTACCCACTGTATACGATCCACGGCCGATGGGAGGTCGTGTGATTCAGTAACTATAAATACCCCTTCCATCCATGGAAGGGTGTGGCTCTTTGAATAAACCTTTCACTTTTCTAAAGCAACTCTCTTTCAAGAGCCTCCTCTCAACTCTCTTCATCTCTCTAATGGCTTTCTTATTTAATCATTGTCCTAGATCACCCGAATCATCAAACAACATAATATTCACGATCCTACAATATTTTCTCTCAACTTTCTCTCAACATTGAAACACCTTCACTCTATCTTCCTTTAATTGTTTTCTATTTTTTTATAATTTAAAAATGCACTCAAAACATAAATACACACACATCAACTAATAAATAACACATTCTCTCCCCTCTAACCCCATCTTTCTCTCTCATTTTTCTTTCGGTTCTATACTGTCGCTCGGGATAATTCTTTTATGGTCCCCTTTTTACCCGTTAAGGGTGGTGCAAGCTTTCCCTGTGAGACAAGCTTTTCCTGTCTTTACCTGTCTCCGACTCACCTTCCAAACCATGTTCAAGTTCAGGTTCACTCATAGACTTTCCAACATCCTATTGACTAACTTTCTCTATGATGTTGTCGACAGTTTAATTCATATATGCCACAGCTTCTTCTTGACTCACATCAGTTTGTTTGCTTAGCTTCTCTTTCATTTGGTCATACCCATCGTTTATTAAGAATTCCATTTCGAACAAGATATTTCTGAACTTGTACTCATCACTCAAACTTTTTGCCCTTATTTTGTTGTAACACCCCCAAATCTCGGTACAGCGGAAGACTTAATCAAGTTTTTAGGGCGTTACAATTGGATTGGTATTCCACACAAGTATAGCAAACAAGATAGTCATTTATCATTCAAAACCAATCCCAAATTTAAATATTCAAAACATTAATCCCAAAATGTAAATATTAGGCCCAAACATGATTTATAAAAATATAGGTCCCATAAATTGTCGAGTCGATTATGATCCTTGAACCATGCCTCCTTGCCAAGCTTCCACGAACACGTACTCAAACATCACTTAATTACCTGAGAAAACATGCTAAAAGGTCACTAACTTGGTGAGTTCATAGGTTTAAATTCAAGTAAAAGTAGTGGACCTGTAGGAGTTAATTTGCTATGCGAGACCTAAAATATATACACATCAATCACAAACAAATATCATATCCGATATCATAATGGGCCCCTAGAGACACTAGCCAGCACAGTCATAGCAAAGTCTAGAACGATTGCTAACCCTGGACTAGGTCGAGGTAGAAGTCTATACTTAGCTAGGCAAGTGTTATAGCAATTAGGATTGCTACCCTATACTAAGGCAACAGCTACCACATATCTATCTAATCAGTCAAGCACATAAGCAAATCCAAATAGTTTAGAAGGTCCAATAATAGTAGCATGATTCTCACCCCAATTAGTTAAAAACATAGATAAAAGTGGGGCTATGAAACTCACCTCAAGCAAGCAACGCACAAATAAACACTAGCAGAAGATAACAGCTAATCACGGCACATCAACTATCGACTCAACACAACCTATTAATGTAAACTCATTTTAATATATATTTCCCAAAATCAACGTTATCTACCCCAATGTATTCCTTTTCGTTATCTTCAAAAATGTCTTGTTTCACCGTTTAGTCCTAGCGTTTGGTATCCTCATGTGGGTGTATCGACTCAATATGATCATGAATGCACTCAAACAACCAATATGGGACTCAATGCAACACAATGAGACATCTAAGCGATAAGCTCCATAGTCCAATAAGTTTCGGAATAAATAGTAGACCTTATCGAATTCGTCAACTCGATAAACTCAATTATTTATTCGTGTAAACTTATTATCCCATAAACCGGTCGCATCCTAACGAGTCATAAGGATAATTCACCCATTAATATTGTTATCCAACGTGCCTAACGGGCTCTTATTAGATTCGTCAACCTAATAAGTCCGTCATCCACGTGGATCGACACTATTAATGTTAGGTTATCCGTAACCCATGCACACAACGTAAATAAATAAATACTTGAAACTAGTATTAATTGCTCATAATTGGCAATTTCGATAAACGTGCACTCGAAACATTAAATACTTATTAATTAGAAAACATTTCCATTTTTAGTCGTTAGTTTTCATTTAAAATAGTAAATAACAAGACAAGTCTTGTTATCGATATTTTTTGTATAAAAGCCTTTTATATTAGCATTTTCATATATATATATATATATATATATATATATATATATATATATATATATATATATATATATATATATATATATTTAATCAATTTCAATATTAGTTTCATATCGTTATTAGTTTCGAGTCCACAAGCACGAGTCATGACTTCTCGACTTTTAATCAATCAATAGTCCAAACTATACTAAAGTCCATGTTACGGCGTTGTCGGGTCAACTATTGACTAAAAGTCAAAGTAACACCGACGTTGCTCAAAGTTGACAATTTATATAATAAGTCCAAATAAAAGTCATAATAGTGCAATTCAATCTCAAATCAACCCAATTCAATCTACTAACCAATCAACCAACCAAATATACCCGAAACCAATGTTATGACCCTAATGGTCATGACACGGTCACGGTTAAGACCACGTGAACCAAACAAGCTCTAGAAGCTTTTCGGCTCCACGCGGCTCATCCAAACACCAACAATATCAGCCAACAAGCTACCACAACAATCCGACCCGGACCCGTGGTCCATGAGGGTCACGTACAACACCAACCCATGACCCATCGTGGGTCTTGGTGTTTGTACGCCCCATCTACACATTCAAACACTCCCCAAATAGCTTCCATAACAACCAAACACAATCAATCAACCTCCAATCATCATCCAAACATCAAACCCATCAACTAATCCTAATTA
>CM040238.1:4258948-4343090 GCA_022545495.1 Chrysanthemum lavandulifolium
TCAATAGGTGAGTTATGCGTCTCGCTTTATAAAAGGTTCAAGACTTTTTCATATAACTTGGAACCTATAACTAAACCAAAAACACATTTCCTTCATCATTCGTGTTATAGGACAAATTTGTCCCACAAATACAACACAAAAAAAGAAGATAAAAGATAAAAGAAAATGACGGATATATAACATGGCTGGTAGGCATGGCGCGAATAGAGGTGTCGGGCTCGAGTTATTCGTTGGTGTTATAAGATGGCGCAAGGCTTTCCAGCGACCCACGCACACAATGCACTCTTATGGACACTTTTTGGTTCATATGCACCATAGAACAAGTATCAAGACCACAAAGAATTTTATTTTGTCTTCAACACGGGAATAAGTTCCTCATAATGCAACACATTGCCAAATTCCACTTTTTATATGTCAACCGTTTTACTGTTAGTATTGATCAAGCATATATTTAACTCAATAATTGTACGTATTGGAATATATTTCTTAGTGATTACAATGACTCATCATTTGAGAGCAAATCCGAGTTTACATTTTAAGTTATGTCATTGCTTATGAATTGAAGGTTCATATTGTTTTCGAATAAGACATTTTCTTACTGAACAGCAATAAAAATTTTCATTAATAAAACTAGCAAGAAGCTAACGATTACAAACACCCAATAAAGCACGATATAACACCAAACCTAAGGTGATCGAGCACCTAAAATAGCCAAAATAAAAACCGCACTTTGAAGAACAATACCAAAAACCTTTCAAAATAAGAAATTACTTAAACATGCATGCACGCCTATATTCTTTGGATTACAATAATACTTGGAAGAATCTATCATCTTATGTGATGCAGCAAATAGTCATATATTGCTTTTTGAAGATTGAACTTATATTGAGCTTCACATGTTTCATGGTCAAGAACTTTATCTCTTCCTCCTTTATTTTTTATTTTTATTTTTATTATTATTATTATTATTATTATTATTTTATTTTATTTTTTCATAAATAATGATATTTCTAAAAGTTGCAGCAGAGCTATAAAATTGTGAAGGAGACATGCATGGGGCTAAAAAATTTGTTTATAAGTTGTTATCTTTAAAGCAGAACTGGAGACTGGAGCTCTTAAATTTATAGACTTGCAGTGATGAATGGGACGGCTCTTTTAACTACATACATTGCCACAAGAGGGACTGTGCCAGCTTCTCGAAGACTCGGTCTCTCACTAATTCTCGATAATGTTAGTTTTAATGTGTTTTCAACTTTCAACGACCTTCCTAGCTAGCTAATTTGTGGTGTGTTGGTCTTACAGGCGTGCGATTGCATAGATTTCTCACAAGTGGCATAATATGAATTGGTTAGTTCTAGCAATGAAGCAAGGATCTTTTGATTCGAGTACATTACATATATGGTCTACATAAACCTTCCTTACTTGCTACCTCAGCTTTGTTTGTCGTTTTAAGGTGTATGTAAACCTATTAAATTTGTGGTATGTAGAACATATACGTTCCTTATTACAATTTATTGTAGCCAATTGGCTACAATTTTGTGCTATATAACGTGGGTCCCTGATTCTTTTTGTGGGTCCAGATTCTTTTATGTGGGTCCCAGATTCATTGCTAGTGTAATTTTATGAAGGATTGTAATTGGCTACAAATATTGTAGCCAAGCTATCCCCATTTACAATAACTCCCCTCTTGCAATAGGATCATGGACGACACAATTGAGAGCGGACGGTGTGGGTTGTGTTGTGGCTCGCCGTGGCCTACGTGGACGGCCGCCGCCGCCGCCACCACACCGACCACCTTCGTTGTGGCTCGCCGTTGGCTAGCAAATCGTGGGGACGACGAGTAGTATTGTCGACAAAGCGTAAGTTTACGCTTTATAACGTAAACATTTTTCTAACGTTAACTTTTTTTTTTTTAAACATTAACTTTTTTTTTTTAAACCCACCACCCTATATAAACTATCATCATCTTCATCATTTTACACATCTTCAAACCCAAAATACATAACAAATCTTTCTTAATCAACAATATCATTTTACACAATGTCTCAAAACCCACATGACGGAGGATACTTCACAAATCTACTTAACTCAAACGCACAACAATACGGGGTTCTTCAAACCCGTCTACCCTTCTTCGACCAATTCCAACCCGTCTCCACAAGAAATCTTTCTTAACCAACAACATCGGTTTCAACAAGGTTTCGCAAATTACCCCAACCGATTTCCATCACCATAGTTTTTAACCCGTCACAATCTCCACAGCTTTTTAATCCGTCCTAGTCTCCACAATTGCCCAAATGGAATCACAACCGACCGGTTCACAATTCAAAGTTCCAAAAGCACGTGAACCGTCAAAAGGCGGGGCAAAAGTCGAAGGCAAAAAAAGCTGCAGAGATTTGGACAGGACGATGACGAAGATGTTGAAGTCATAGCATAAGCGGACGGGAGGAAGTGGACCAAGTCGAAGAAATGTTACTTATGCAGTTGTTGGATAGAAATTTCCCAAGATAAAGATATGGGCAATGACCGTCCGGAGGAGCACTTTTGGAACGACATTCTCGACATGTTCAATTCTAAGACAACCGATAACCGCGTGGCAAGAACATGATAAGCGGTAAATGGTCGAGGATTAACGGTGATTGCCGAAGTTCAACGCTATTTTCAAACATCTTCGGTCAAGTGGTGAAAATGAGCAAGACCATGTCGAGAATGCCAAAGTTAACTTTACGCAGCGTTTTGGTGGGAGGGAGTTTTGTATGAAAAATGTTCAATGTTTTGAAAAATTATCCCAAGTGGGATGCCGAAGATCCTATTGACATTACATGTCTCGAGGATATATTCGGGCCGGACAAACGACCTCGGCCCGAAAGAGATGGATGCAAACGAGCCGAAAGAAAGTAAGTCGACTTCAACGCTGTTACCGCAAGCTCCGGTGGAAGTCAAACGAGTAGTTTTTCGGGACATATATCCGAAATATATGCTCAAAAGCCGATGCTCAAAGGGCTTGTTACGAGGCGAGGTGGGAGAAGGAAAACGTGGCAAGAGAAGATCGAGATGGATTTTCTCATGATAGATCCGAGTACCAATCCCGACCCGGTGAAAGCGTAAATCATCCGCAAGAGGCGAGAACGCCTAGTCAAGAAATATCATCAAATCGTGACGAGTAGTATTGTATTTTTTACCCGTGTCGCTTTTTTTACCAAAGGTGTTGTATTTTTTTTACCCGTGTCGTTTTTTTTTTCGTATCGTTTTTATTACTAAGTGTTGTTTTTATGTATTGTATTTTAATTTGAATGAAATGAATTTATTTAGTTTATTTGGAAATGAAAATTGAATAAAAAAATAAAGTAGTAGTGGTGGGCTCCAAATAAAGAAGTTGAGGTTTGTTATGATGAGGAGGGGTTTGTTGTGGTTAGTTGTGGGAAAATGAGATCTTGATGTGAGCGACGTGTGTGACCTAACTTAACCCTTGTTATGACACCTTCCACTCTGATAATGTATCCACATAAGATTGACACATCAGCCTTATTCCTGCGCATGAGAAAAAAAATGTGTTACAGTCCTCGTTGCAGTGGTACCAGTTATGTGATCAAAGAATATGTTATCGCTTTCTTTCTATATGAATATGCATCTTTATGTTATTCTTATCGTCGCAATAATTCAAAGCTCCACTTCAAAATTCATATCTGCACGTGCATACTTGCACAATGCATATCTCATCGATCTCTTTATTGATGTATATAGATGCACTTGCAGTATACATGTATCCTTAAAAATAAAAGATATAAACCTACATGGATATCTAGTTATTAAAACTGAAGCAAGTGGCAGGAATGTGAACCCATCCTGGGACTTTAACGACCAAAGTTCCTTCTAATACATAGCCTCAATATGTTAACGATGTTTAGGAATCATGTGCTCCCAAACATTAATGTATAAGGTAGTTAGAACATGCCCACAATGAAAGGTTGGTAACTTGATGAGCATTTATTCAAAGATTCTCAAGGTGTTATCTACTTTCTAGGTTTCGAAGTCATCTCTGATGCTTTAATAATTCAAGAAAAGTTGTTGTTTTGATGTATGAACACTAAGATTTTCTCATATTCATCATCGGATTGGAATATGTTTCCTAATCGAAAGCGGTGCTTGATAAATATGTATTGATGAAATGATGTTGGTCCAAGAAATATTCTTAACACATGGTCTTAAGAAACACAGTTATTTGGTGTTAAGAAACCAAGATACATGTACATATTGTGCAAGTTCTTTTCTTCCATAAGTATCCTGACAAGTTGTCTGCATATCTTTGTTGTGGACACTAAACACTAGAGGATAACGAGTTACGAGAGTATGTCTAAAATATTACAGAATAGATTAGGTTAGTGGGTCCAAGCCCGTTTGTGAGCTTAGGGCCCGGTTTCTTATGTTTTGTAGTACTATATATAAATAGTTGTGGAAATAATACATTGCAACTTACGGGGTTTAACCTTTCAACATGGTATCACATCCAAACCTTATTTTCTCTTTTCTCTGGTAATTGTCGTTCAACAAAATTCTCGGCGTCTTCTAAGTCGTATGTGGTAAAGACAAAGAACGAAAAACGATTAACAATTCCCATTTAAGGGACAATTATTTCCAAAATACCATTAAATAATTCATTTTTTTTAACTTGTAACTCGGTTATCAAGCCGTCACTTATATACCACTCGTCACATCTACGTATCTCTAAAAAACTATTCTCATTTTTTCCCTTTTGCATTCTCACCATCCTTTCCCATATATACATCTTTAGTCACATTTGTGACATAAACAAACAATTGTCCCCATACTACCATCACATAACTTCATCTCCTACGTTTGTAACAATAAACCAACGTCTATCTAACCCCTAAACACTGCAATTGAAGAGGAAAAAAAAACGCCATTGTATAATTTTTTTTCCCATTGCCATTGCTCCCCGTTTGTTTGTTTGTTTGTTATGTTCCTCTTTTCTTTGTTTTCCTTATATCTTCAAAAGAATTTTTTCTTTGTTTTCCTTATATCTTCAAATGAAGTTTTAAAATATTCATTTTCTCAATATTCTTCATCCAGTTTTGAGTCGCTTTAATCTCTAGTTACCCTTTCATGAAGTGGACTACAAACATGCGTTTTCCTTTACAACAAATCAGCTCAAGAATCTCAAAAGCATTGCACTTGTCTTCCTTTCGGCATTACGAGTCTTCATCAACAAGTTACTTTAAGTTCATTATCATTGTTTTCCACTCTCGAGCTTTATGATTTTGCCGCTCGGATGCGGAGAGTATTTGAGAATAAATTAGGTTAGTGGCCCAAGTTCTATGTGCGCTTAGGGCCTGTTAGGTTTCTTATGTTTTGTACTACTCTATAAATAGTTTTGGAATAATACATTGCAACCTACGGGGTTTAACCTTTCAACATCAATATCAAAATTAAGCATATTATTGTATCAAGTACCACATGATGAAGCCAATACAAGACCTTGAATTTTGTAGCTAACGTGTTGATTGTAACAACCCAAAGCCTGGTTTTAAGTATTATATTACGAGAATGACATCGATTAAGTTTGACTACGACTTTATAAGTTGAGAACTTTACGTGATTGGTTAGTCAAACCCGATAGTCAAACATAAGTTATATATAAGTCGAATATGTGTCTTAAGGTTTTAGAAAGATTAAAATGACCCAATTATGAAGAGTAGAACTTAAAGGACTTAAGTTCCCAATATGGAAAAATTGTGCCTAACTTACTTAGATGAAATTCCAAAGCATTCTACAACCTTCTCATTTGTGTATGGACTTATGTGTGTGTGGTTATGATACACGCCCTAAGCATATCTTCTAGAGTTTGTATAGTACGCTCACCGACCATTGGTCCGATGATGGTAAATCGTACTCATATCTAAACATGTTCCCAATGCATCTTGCAACATTTTCCAAAATCGTGACGTAAAACGACTATCACGATGCATCTTGTAACATTTGCCAAAATCGCAATGTGAAACGACTATCGCAATTAGATATTATTGATATAAGTACACCAGGTCTTGCCATAACTTCGTTGATGTAAAACCTCGCCAGTTTATCCATTTTATAATCCTTACAGATAGCTAAGAAATAGGCAGACTTAGTCAATCTATCCACAATACCACAGATTGAATCGTGCCTACTACTAGTCCTTGGCAACTTTGTGATAAAGTCCATGGTTATCTTTCCCACTTCCACTCGGGAATTTCTGGTTGTTGCAACAAACCAGATGGTCTCCGATATTCAGCCTTAACCTTTGAGCAAGACAGGCACTTGCTAACATAGATGATCGGGCTCCTGACGGTCAGGTTTTATCACACAAGTCAACCACTTGTGAATGGTCAACCATAATAAAAGCCAGACAGCTTGAGAACGCAATGCAATTATCCAGAGGAGTTTAGTGTTTCCCCGGGTTGTTAAGTCCCAACGAGGTGTGAACACTGTAGTACAACGAATCTGTGATCGGGTGAATATTGAACAGGAAAAAGGGTGATGATTGATTTATACTAAGGAATAAAAGAAAATAGCTTAAACAAGCTATAAGAACAAGTACGTGAAAGCAAAATACTTAGAAACGATTAAAACATACAAAATAAACGTGAGATTTAAGAAATAAAAGGCCTACAAATATGAAAATTATATTTTTACAATCCTAAATACATAAGAAAATTATTGGAAAAAGAAAATTATTTTATGACTATTTATTTAATTATTATTAATTAAAACTATTTTTAACTATTTAATAATACCCTAAAATATAAGAAAATATGAAATAAAGCTAGAAAAGTGAAATTATGACTTAGAAAAATCTAAAATATTATAAAAGTTATTTTAAAACTGAAAACATATTTTTTAGACTTTTAAATAATTATTATTAATTAAAAACTAATTTAAACTAATTAAAATTAAGAAAAATAACAAATGAACAAAGAAAATTATGAAACTTTACAGAAAATCTAAAATATTATTCTAAGCTGGGAAAAATATAAAAGTTAGATAAGCCTACTAATAAGTTGAATTGGGCAAATAAGCGGTTTGAATAAGCTAATAAATAAGCTATAAGCTATCCAAAATCTACCATAAGCTACTACACCTAAATCTAACCTAAAATGAGCTAATGCAACTGATTAGAACCTAAAAGCACAAGCTACGAAAAAAAGCTTGAGACCGGTTTTCAAGTCTCAACACGCCAAACTACCCTAACTAGCTATTTTTATTTTTGGTTTTCTTGAATTTTCTTTACAAAACTATTTTACTCACGAAAATAAGCAACTTTTGTGAAGACGCATTTTGTGGAACTCAAAGATAAGCTTGTTGTGAGCTTATTTGCTTAATGCACCTTAAATGGGTCAAAATGAAGTTTTCAAAGCTTAACACTAATTTAGGTCATGAAACCGATTCATAAAAACATTTAATGATATAAGAAGTCGATTTAAGTACATAAACACCAACAATAACAACAAAGACCAAATTAATCTTATGCAATATTGATAGTAAAAAATGAAAACTAAGCAACTAAGAAAACTAATGAATAAGCATGCAATTTTAAGCAATAATCTCACTAACATACACCAAATAAGCATAAAAGCACGAGATAAGCGAGATAAGCACTTCTACAAAGAATTTCCAAAATTAAGAAATAAGCTTACAAATTGCTTCCAAGCTTATAACTGAGAACCAAAGCCCAATAACACTTCCTATAGCCTCCCTTGAGGCACTAGTACCATATAAATCCAGAATCTAGCCAAAAACCAGTTTGACTTTCGAATTTTTGACAATAGTTGACTTTTGTTGACTTTTTCGAATTCTTTGCATAAAGGACAGAAAACTTTTCTAAAACACTTGCAATAGCTTTAATGAGTTAAAAGGAGCTTATTAGAACGATTAAAATAGCTTATAACATGAAAAAGGATCAAGAACAGTTTTGGCGGGAAAATAAATTAAGGCTGTAAACATGGAATTGATTAATGAAAACACTTCAATTATAACTAAATTCACTTGTACAATACAGAAATTACAAAACCCAGCAAACTTTTACGTGAAACTTAAAGCAGAAATTAAATTTACACTACGAAAATGGTCTAAAAGCGTGACAACTCTTTCTCTCTCTTCTTTTCCTTTTAATAGTCATCAAAAGCTTCTCTAAACACTCTCACTTGATCTTGGCCCTTGATTTCATCAATTTCATCATAAACGTCCATTCGACTTTTGGCTCCAAAATATCAAAAGCGTGTTTTAGCAATTAAGGAATTTTGGGTGTTTATGGAGGTGGAGGGACAAACCGTGAAATAGGCATGGAGCTAGAGGTGAGGTGGAAGCAGTGGTGGTGGTTTTGGCGGTGGTAAGTTTCGGTGTGTGAGGAGAGGAAAACAGGAAGTTTGGTTTGACCGGTATTGACCGGATATTATTTAAGGACCATATATTATTTGGTGGAAGTATTCATTGAAATGTATGCCTTCACAGAAACCATCAACAAGATTATAACTTCACAGAAACCGTTGATTCAACATAATCAAAATAGGCTTCAAAGAAACCATCATCATCGCAGAATCAAACTGTTTCAACTCTTTTGACAATTTTAAACTTGGGGACTAAAACTTGGGCCTTAAATGATATTTTGCTTTGTTTTGATTTACCAGGGACTATTTTTGATAACTTTTGAAACTTAGGGGACTAAAACTGCCAATTATGAAAACTTGATACGTTTTTCATCAGATTTTGGTATTTTTGCATTTGAAACACATAAAACACTTATTTGTGATATTAT
Source organism: Chrysanthemum lavandulifolium (assembly GCA_022545495.1). Taxonomy (NCBI): domain Eukaryota; kingdom Viridiplantae; phylum Streptophyta; class Magnoliopsida; order Asterales; family Asteraceae; genus Chrysanthemum; species Chrysanthemum lavandulifolium. The sequence goes on from CM040238.1 coordinate 4,267,758, forward strand.
TATCATTTTGATGCATTTTTGAGTGTTTTCAGATGTTTTTGCAGTCTAAATGGTATAAAAATGATGAGTATTTAGACACTCATCAATAGACGACTATGTCTTTCTTCATTCCGGGCCACCAATACATATCTCAAAGATTGTGGTACATCTTATCCGCTCCTGGATGGACAGAGTACCTCGTTGCGTGTGCTTCTTCCACGATCAAGGGTCTTACATTGCATGACAATGGTACCTAGATCCGATCCACGAAGTATAATCCGTCGTCCTCCTTTTTCTCTATTTATTTGTCTAATCCTCGCAACATTTATGTTGATGCGCTCATGTCTTTAGATACTTCATTTTGGGCTCTTAGTGTCTTGTCCTTGATACGAATAGATTGTCATGCTCATAACTCGTACTCGCCTTGGTTTAATCCTTTCCTTCCTACTTAATGCGTCAGCAACCACATTTGCCTTTCCCGGATGATAGCAAATCTAGTAGTTGTAATCACTGAAAAGCTCAATCTGATACACCCGAAACCCGTTTTCAAATGAGTATGACTCTAGATGAAATTGAATAAGACTTTTATGAGTTGGGAGACTCGATATGATTGGTTAGTCAATGGATGTTAAGTTGAAGGCGTTATGTGATTGGCTAGTCAATCCAATAGTCAAAGAAGATGTAATATGGTTATAGAAAGATTGATGTGTTTCAAATATAAGAGATATAGACTTAAGGGACCAAAGTCATCAAGTGCTAAATATTTATAGAGTTTAATGTGGCTAAAATGGAAGCAAAAGGACTTGAGGGACCAAAAGTGTCAAATGGTGAAATAGCTTTACAATGAGAAAGCTTCATGTAAATAAATCTCAGACTAAAAGTTCCAGGCGTTTTGGTGTTTCAATTTAGAAGTAAGAAAAAGGAGGGAAACCCAAACTATGCTACTAATGATCTTTTGGAGAAGGATTGGTGTTCTAATACAAATAATAAGTCCCTAGATATGTTCTATACAAGTTACGATGTTTATCTCAAGATTAATTGACAATTTTGAGTTAGTGGGTTATGAGATTGATCATCATATAATCAAGATATGATTATGTTAATACAAATAAACCGTAAAAACGTTTATTAATATTTTGCGATCTCTTTGTGTTTTGTTGATAACATATATAATGTTGTCTTAAGTATAATTATAAGGATACATGTTATTTTTGTAAAGCATTTACATATAATCTTTTAAATACAAAATGTAGTAACAAAAGCATTTGTTGTAATAGTTAATTAGGATGGGTAAAATCACAACCCATGGATCTTAACCCATACCCAAAGAGACTTGATACAATGTATAGTTAGATACATTGAATCTAGATATAACCCATGGACCAACCCATGACCCATAACCAAAAACCCATGGGCAAAGAGGAGCGTTCCACGGATCCCTAGCTTTGTGCTAGCCGGATCCCAAGTGGAAGGATCCGTGGAATCCGTGTGAACAGTGAGGAAATTTGCCTATAAATGAGAGCCATTTCTTCATTAGATCTCACCCTCTTCTTACTAAATCTCTCATACACTCTCATTCTCTTCTAACATATAGATCACTTGATCTAGAGAGTTGTTCTTCTTTTCTTTCTATTTGTGAATCTCATATAGGTCCTTCTCTAAGGCTAGATCACGAGCATTCTACAAGTCATCCAAGCAAGGGTCCTTGATTGATTTGTCACTCCGCAAGATTTTGAGCGAAGATCTTGTATTTGATATTTCACATATTTGTTGTGTAATAGTTGTGTTGGTTTGGTCCACCGTGCTACGGACTCGGTATCTAGCTTTGTACCGGATAAAGTGTAAGCAACGTTGTGAAGGCTTCTCCGCCAAGTGAAGGAGTTTGTTGACATAGTGCTTGAACTCGAGTAGGTGACTCGGGGAGTGGAGTAGGGCAAGGAAGGTGTCCTTGTAGCGAACCACTATAAATCGGTTGTGTCATTTCTATCCCTTATCTTCGTTTATTTACTTACATTATCATTAGATCTATATGCTCCCAACATCCATACGATTTCACATAATATCGAATCTAAAGTTTTTGAAATCAACTTAAAATCGGCAAAATTATTCAACCCCCCCTTCTAGTTTTCCACAGATTACATGATGATTGAAAGTGTTTAGAGATGATGTATGGTTATATAAAACATTGTTATAATTATTTGACTATAAATATTAAGTATTTATGTTATGATGATTTTACCTAGGATGTAAAGAAGTGTTGATGATGATGAGTTGATGATGATTATGGTGGGTAATCTTAGCATGGATTGCTAAGGTAAGTAAATATGATTATTATATGTTTAATATGAATATTCTCATGTTATGTGATTATGAAGGAGTTGTAAGATTAAGTTTTGGATTAGTAAGTTTGGTGTCATAGAATGTTTGCCTAGTGAGACTATACAAGTGTTAGATCATGATATGGAAGGACTAAGGTATGATTTGTGATTGTTATGTGTTAAATATTATTATGTTTATATGTTTTAGTTTATGGAATTGCTATGGTGTTGGATATGAGATTTGATAGTATTATAAATTGTGATGGTTTAAAGTGTTCATGATGCATATTTGTGAATTGAAATATTAATCATGTTATAATCTAGTTACTTACTAAGCGTTATTGCTTACCGTTATAGTTACTAATGTTATGTAGGTTTTTATGAAAGGTAATGCTTGGAGTAAGATTTAAGGATTGAAAATGTGGAAGGTTGGAAGGTTTGTATGTGATCAGGAGCTTAGTCGTAGATACCGAGCTCATTGATAAAGTTGTACCCCGAGAGTTTTTAAAAGGTTTTATGCGTCGTTTGTAAAGGTCAAGTTGTGTCAAGTGTGTTAGAGTCCGTGGTTGATAAAGGTTGTTTTAGTAGCGAGTCTAAAGTGAATGAATTATGTTTTAAAAGGGCGTTTGGATTAAGGTGTAATTATACCCATTTTAGGTTGCAAACGGGTTGAATGGTTATGAAATGATTTATTATGTTATGTTAACGTTTCCTAGAAAGTTTAATTGATATGGAAGTAGTAAAGGTCGTATGTCGTGAAAATAGGTCAAAACAATTATTTGGCATAATATCCGTCAATTTGCAAAATACTACTCCGAAGGTCAATTAGATGATGTTATTGTTTGAAAATGGTGTTTATGATGTGTTAAGGAAATCTGAAAGTGAATTATCGAGTTTGAGAACTATGCTTTTCGAAAAAAAGTTTTGAATGGATTCGGGTAAACAATCACCGATCGTTGAAAACAATGCATGCTAAATAGGTCAGCCGACGGCTAAGAGCATTAGAATGTTTTGTCGGTTTTTGGCAAACTTTGAAAAATCATATCTTTTAAACCATAAGTCATTGTGGGTCGCGCCACCCGGCGTTTCGAAAGGAACTGAGTCCAGATTCATTTAAAAATACTTTCAGTAGTTGGTTTGTTATAGATTTTTATTAGTTTATAAAAGAGTAACAGGAGGTCTGTTATAGTCAAGTCAAAAGTCAAAAATTTTGGTCAAATCGGGCACGGGCTGTAACACGATCCATCTCCTCTGGCGCACATTCAGCTCCTTTTGATCAAAGATGTGTTGAAGACTTTTATGATTAATATAGATAACACATTTCATCCCGTACAAATAGTGTCTCCAGATTTTGAAAGTGAGTACCACCGCACCCAGCTTTAAATCGTGGTGGTATAATTATTCTCATAAATTTTAGCTGTTCGGATGCGTATGCAATTACCTTACCCATTTTCATCAGCACGCACCCAAGACCTTGGTTTGGGGTGTCGCAATATACCACAAAGTCATCTTGTCCATCATGGAGTGCCAGAATTGGGGCATTACACAAATTATCTTTCAAAGTCTGAAAGGCTTCTTCTTATTCTATGCCCCAATCATATTTCTTGTTCTTTTGAATAATGAAGGTGAGAGGCTTGGAAATCTTAGAGAAGTTCGCGATGAATCGTCGATAGTAACCTGCCAGCCCTAAGAATGAGCGGACTTCTGACGGTGATTCGAGGGTTATCCGATTCTTTACTGCTTTAATTTTGATGGAGTCCACATGAATACCATCTCTATTAACACGTGTCCGAGGAAATGTAATTTTGTAGCGTAATTCACACTTCAAGAATTTGGCATACAATTTCACATTATAAGCAATTTAAGCATAATAAGCAAATAAGCAGTTGTAAAGCAATAAAGTTTGAATCTTTTTGGGCATTTGTAACATAATAAGCAAATAAGAATTTGTAAGAAATTAAAGAAAATAATCATTTGTAAAGCATGGTAAAGCATTACACAATTGAAATAAAAAATTACTAGATTGATGTACATACGTAAATCAACAGTGTACGGAAGAAAAAAGTCTTAAATAAATAAATAATTTAAAACAATATAATTAAATTTAATTTAAAAAGTTAGAAAGGAAAATTACTTACTTTTGTTGTTGTTTGTTTATGGGATAAATCTTCGATACACATTTCTGTAGCAGTGTTCGAAGTGTATTTATGGATTTCAACATTAACCAAAACCAAATTCCCGAAGATATCCATATGGGATGGACAATCCTTTGAAATTCGTTCTAACTGTTGGAAATGTACGAGTGTTGGAAAACCCGCGCGATGCAGCGGGATTGTTTTTGTAGACGTGAATTTGGAACTGATGAATGACCGGAAAATTTGTTTGGATACAATTAAAACCTTAGGGACTATTTTCGCGGCTACAAAGGACTTACTTTGTAACGACACTTAAACCTTAGGGGCTATTTTTTCCAAATTTCTATAGATAGTTATTAATTCTACAGGACTTACTTTGCAACGACACTTAGACCTTAGGGACTATTTTGCCAAATTGCTAAAGATAGCAATTAATGCTCAGGACTTATATTTGAATCTCGTGGACTGCTTTTGCCAAGTTGTGAAACTTGACATTTAATGCGTGCTAGTGTGAACAAAGATTTAATCCTAGTGTGATTTTCTTGTGCAAAACTTGTGTACGCTAAATAGTATATAGATACAAATATATTTACCGTAAATGTCCGGGATCGTGCACGGGACACATTAGCGAATGAGAATTAAAGTTAAATAATTAATGTTAATGTTTACGATTAATTATTGCACATAAAGTCCGTCTAACGATCGTTAAGTATTTAACGGAAATGACTAACGACCGTTAAATGTTAAATGGGAGAATATATGGTGAATATCTTGAAAATGGAAAAGATTTGAAATCTCTTCTACACCTCTTAGGGTGGCCGGCCATATGGGCTTCCCCATGCCCTAAACCCTAACTTGTTTTTCAAGATTTCCATACACTATATATACAAAGGCTAGGGCTTAGGGTTTTTCATTACTTTGTGCATTGAATTAACCCTAGATCTCTCCTCTTCCTCTCTTGCTACTATTCGCCGAACCCCTCCTCCATAGGGTGTTTTGGTTTTGTTTTTCATAAAACAAGGACTTGTGTTAGATCTAGCAATCGCTTGATTCGTTGGTTAATTCGTGTGTACAAAACTGTGGTTGTAAGACACTATTCTTACACCTAATTGGTTTGAGTTGTAAAACGGTAAGGGACAACTCTTTAAACCACTTCTTCTATTTTGTTCAAGAGATCTGACATTCGCAAGAGGTATGTTACGCTTTTAATTCAGTTAATTATTTATTTGTTATGATCTTAAGTCTTCCATTCAGATATTTTGGGTCTACATATTTTATTGTATGTCATGTATTTTAAACTCAACAGTGGCATCACGAGCCTTGTATAACAAGTAATTAATTATCAAACACATAAATAAAATAAACATGATTGTGTTATTATTTGTATATGAGATCTAGGGTTTGCAAAACCTAAACCCTAATTTTTTTAGGGGGTTTTTGTGCCCTAATTAGGGTTTTGTAAACTTGTGTTTTAATTGGATTAGAAACCCTAGGTTGCATGCAATTTTATGTGTATTATGTAACTCGCTTAATTGCATTAATTGTTAAGTGTGATTTATATCTATGATAATTACATGCATGTTTTATCATGGATCCGCTTTTATTGTATGTTTTACTTGGTTAAGTGATATACACTAAATTATGATAGATCTAAAATTGGGAAGACCTCAATCATTATTAATTAATCAATTATGTGCTATGTGGTATATGTTTAATTTTGACTTACGCAATCGATGAATCGATGCATGTGGCTCACCTTGTACATTATGAAAATGGGTGAAAGTCTTAATTAAATATATACATATTGATGATCTAGAATTGATTATTAATAGGATTTATCAAAAGGTTTGCATGTGACTATTTGATATGCATGACTTATTTTTGTTATGCATTCATTGTTTATTTGTTTATTTTTTAAATACTTGCTTGTTTGTTATGTGTAACAAGGGTATTTTACAAGAAAAATAAACCGACCTAAACAATGGTGAAACATGTATTTTAAGCATAGTAATCATAATCGCTTAATTGATTGATTTTTGCACAAAATAGTTAGAACGGCTCACCCATTAATGACAAACCGTGTGATGGGTATAAGGTTGGTACGCATTAAATTGTGACCTTAAAGATGAGGGTATGTAATATGCTTCACACGACCTAATTCTCCGCTCGTTTGTGCGCCTTAATGGAGCTACCAAGTATTCCTATATGTGTGCATAAAATCTTAAGGGTGAATTACTTTAATTTCTACGCGCCACTTTTGTGGTAATTATCCGAATAACTTGGGTCTTATGACTCATGCAGTAGTAGGATATAGTGGTAATTAAGGTGATTCTTTAATTGATTATCCAATACCTCGATTAAAGTTTGATGATGAAAAGCTTAAATCATTAAAACAAGAATATAAATGTTTTAATAAAAACTATGCTACTAAGATGAATGCATGACATCTTTGTACATATTTGATTTAACATCAAAATTATTACCCTTTAATTTAAGTTATATGCCATCCAGTGAAACGGAAACACCTAAGATTACCTTTTATTTGCGTGAGAACGTGACTTAGATCGTAATCGAAGGGTAAAATGTCCACGTGTCGTGAGAACGGGCATGGACGATTTTGCAATTTCTTAAGTTGGACAACTTAATTGAGTTAGGCGGTGAGAACCGGAAACTCAAGGCATAAGATGGGATAAAACATGTTTACATGGCGATTGATATTGGCTATATGTAAATCCCATAATCTAGGAATTGCAATTGAAATTGGCAATTGAGCAAAAGCTCTACCATTTTGTATAAGGTTCATTACTAGCAGATCAACTAACGTGATGAGATTATGACAATTTGGATCCTAGTTTTCAATAATAATTAATTGGTTATATGAATATGAACCTTGGGTATTTAATTATTTATTGAAAAGAAAAATTATCAAAATACTAATTATGGTTTTTGAACTTTTTCTGTAGATGGCTCATCAACCTGAAAACACTATGAGCTTAATGAGTTCTGCTTTCAAAGATATGATTGGAAGAGACAAGCGACCGCCCTAATTTCAATGATTGGCATCGCTCACTTAGGATCATCCTTCGTGTTGCCAAAAGACTTGAAATTTTGACTACACCTCTACTCGATGCTACTCTCGACACGACAACCGCTCTTGAACAAGAGGCATATCGCGTTGAATATGAGAAGCACAATGATGTGGCGTGTCTAATGCTTTGGGATGTCTCGCTCAATTGCAAAACAATTTGAGCACTATCCGCCTATGAGCATGCTAGATGAACTCAAACGTATGTTTGAGAAGCCACCGCAATGAATCTGTATGAATTGATTGAAAAGGTTCATAGTCGCAAGGTGAGGTTGGCAACTGCTCCGACCACGCCCTTGAGATGAAACATCACTTGGACCAATTGGAGAAGCTCGACTATGGTTACTCGAATGATGTATGTGTCGGCCTCATCAATCACTCCCTTAATCAGAACGATTTGGTGATTTTGTCCAAATTTTAACATGCATTGCACGGGAAGACATTGAATGAGTTACATGCAATGCTTGTAGACTTCGAGAAGAGATTGCTAAAGAAGGCTCCTACACCGCTGTACTAGCAATACAAGGTGGTAGGGTGAATAAGCCAAAGCCGCAAGCGATAAGAAAGGAAAGGAAAAGGAAAGGGAAACAAGTTGTCATCCCACCACTCCTAAGAAGAACCCTCAAAGAAAAAGAGAATCCTAAGAAGGATTTAACTTGCCACCATCGCAACTCACTGTGCCACCGGAAGCGGAACTGTCCAATTTATCCGAATGAGTGCCTTCGAATAAAAATAAGATGGTGCCTAGCTCATCGTATTTTTATGTTTGAATTATTTTCTTTTCCTCATAAGCAAAATTCTCGGATATATGATATGTGATGTGGTACTCACATCCGTAATACATCGCATGGACTTAGAGGAGCAAGGAAGTCGACTGTGGAGAAAGATACTTGTACGTTGGAAATGGAAAGCGTGCAGCTTGTCGGGCCATAGGGACTTTTGATTTAGTGTTGCCTTCGGCTTAATTTTAGAACTAAATAATTGTCATTATGCACCCTCCATTGTTAGGGGTGTTATTTCGCTTTGTTAAAAGATATTGGTTTTGTGCACACTTTACTAGTTATGGAATTTCGTTTTTAAATAATGTTTTTTACTTTAATGCAATTCCTATGCTTGGTGTGTTTGAAATTGATATGGATGGTTGTGTATCCAATGAAAATAATTCGTTGTATAGCATTAGCAATAAGAAGAGCAAGTTGAACTGTGACTCTTCTTATCTTTGGCATTGTCGCCTTGCCCATATAGGCAAGAAACGCATGGAAAAGCTGCAACACGATGGGCTTTTACAAACGGTCAATGATGAATCATTTGACAAATGCGAGTCTTGCATAGCTTGGAAGATGACAAGGAAACCTTTTTCACCACAAGTGGAAAGGGCTTCTGATCTACTTGGATTGATACACACTGATGTGTGTGGTCCACTTAGACATGTGTCAAAACGTGGTGCTTCCTATTTCTTAACCTTTACGGATGATTTCATCGTTATGGTTATGTTTATTTACTTAAACATAAACATGAAGTCTTTGAAACATTTAAGGTTTTCAAAAGTGAAGTAGAATTACAACTCGGTAAGAAGATTAAAGCTCTTCGATCCGATAGAGGTGGTGAGTATATAAGTCAAGAGTTCAAAGATTACTTAGTGAGTGTGGAATTATCCAAGAACTCACATCTCCTTATACTCCACAACAAAATGGTGTATCCGAAAGGAGAAATCGTACTTACTTGACATGGTACGATCAATGTTTGAACTTACGAATCTTCCTTTTACTTTTGGGATTATGCCCTTGAAACCGCTATTCGCATTTTGAATATGGTTCCAACAAAGAAGGTTGTTAAACTCCATATGAAATATGGACAGAAAAGCTCCCAACTTTTCTTACTTAAAGGTCCGGGATGTGAGGCGTTTGTTAAACGTGACACACCGATAAGCTCCAAGCCGATCGTTAAGTGTATCTTTGTAGGATACCCTAAGGAAACTATGGGTTACTACTTTTACTACCCAATGAGAACAAAGTCATAGTGGCTAGGTATGGAGATTTCCTTGAAAGGAATCTCATATCTCAAGAACTCGATGGAGAGTATATGATCCGGAATATGATCAAGAGGATACAACACCTTCTCGAAACTACTAGCCAACTTCAAGAAGAGTCCGAAAGCTTAGGCGCTCCTCCCAAGTTGTTCCCATTCGTAGGTCTAAAAGGACTATACGTGCACCGACCGCCTATGTCTTAACGTAGAGGTGGAGGAAAATATGGTTGGGGATCTTAATGAACCCGCTAACTATAAGGTCGCCATGGTCGATCCCGAAAAGGATAAATGGCGATTGCTATGAATGGGAAATGCAATCCATGAAAGATAATGATGTTTGGATTGAAGCTGACCTTCCTCCCAATGCTAAAGTCGTTGGAAGTATGTGGATCTTCAAGAAGAAAACTGACATGGATGGCAATGTACACACCTACAAGGCTCGTCTGGTAGCTAAAGGTTTTACTCAAACCTATGGCATTGATTACGAGGAGAAATTCTCTCCTGTAGCAGACATAAGAGCTATTAGGATTCTCATAGCTATAGCTGCACACTATGACTATGAGATTTGGCAAATGGATGTCAAAACCGCTTCGAATGGCCGCTCAGATGAAGACATCTATATGGCACAACCGAAGGGTTTGTGAATCCATTATTTCCTAACCGTATGCAAGCTTAAAAGGTCCATTTATGGATCAAGCAAGCATCAAGGCAATGGAATAAAAGGTTCGATGGAGAAATCAAAAGTTTTGGATTTACTCGAATCTTGATGAGCCATGTGTATATCACAAAGCTAGTGGGAGTCATGTTACTTTCCTTGTTTCGTATGTCGATGACATATTAATCATAGGAAATCATATACCAAGTCCGAATGAGGTGAAAGCCTATCTTGGTAAATGTTTTTCGATGAAGGACTTAGGGAAGCATCATACATACTCGGAATCAAGATCTACAGGATAGATCAAGGCGGCTAATTGGTTTAAGCCAAAGTGCTTACATTGACAAAATATTAAAGAGATTCAATATGCAAAATTCCAAGAAGGATTTTTGCCAATGCAAGTAAATCATGGTTTGAGCACCAAGGTTGTGCTTCAACACCGCAGAGGTGGCGCGATGAAGAAAGTTCCTTATGCTTGGTTGTAGGATCTATCATGTATGCGGTACGATGCACAAGGCCCGATGTGGCGTTTGCTCAAAACTTGACCGATCGGTATCAACGTAATCCGGGTGAAATTCATCGATCATTGTTAAACATATTCTCAAGTACCTTAGGGCTACAAGAGATATGTTCATAGTGTATGGGGAAATCGAAATGTAATCGTCGTTAGGTGTTATCGCGATGCATCCCGGAAGTGTTACAAAGATGATACGAAGTCTCATACGGGTTACATATTTGTCATCAATGGAGGTGTTGTGGATTGGAAGAGCAAGAAACATACAACACTTGCGATGTCTCGCTATGTAAAGTGAGTACATAGCGGCTTCGAGGTCGCCATGGAAGCCGTTTGGATAAGGAAGTTTGTTTCGGGCTTGGTGTTATGCCGTCGATTGAAAATCCTATTAAAGTATATTGTGACAATTTCGCCGCAATTACTTTTGCCCATGAACCCGAGTCATGAAGGCCACCGACACTATCCTAGACAATATCACTATGTTCGAGAACAAGTCGAGATAGGTGAAATTGAGTTGCTCAAAGTTCACACAGATGATAACCTAGCGTATCCTTTAACGAAGGCCTTACCGGTGAAAAACTTAATCATTTGTCCGATAAGTTTGGACTTCGCTTAGCTAGTAGTTTCATGCCCATCCGTGACTAAGTATTTTAGATAAAAGGATATTGTAAACATTATTATTGAAATGAAATAAAGTATTTTGTTATGTTTATTATTCATTTATTATGATGTTATCCTATATTTGCATGTTTAAATCCTTGAATAGCTTAAGTTATTCTAAATAGTCCGTTGTCAATCAATAACATGGGAATGATATTGAATTAAGACAAACTGAGTATTAGTTAGAATATACTTGAAAGTATATTGATGCGTAGCATGACTAATTTCGATGATATTCAATGAATCGAGTATAGGACTTATCCCACCCACATGATGATACTTTATGGATCTTAGTCATTAAGTATATCATGAATATTTATCCTCCGACTTGAGATACCGTAGATATGTCATGGATGTAGTGCATTTTGTGAAGCAATCTAACGCTATACGAATCGGTAGTTATAAGGGTTGTTTTCGATGTGTTGCGAAATCTATGAATCTCGCTTGTAGTCAAAATAGATTTGTTTCCTTCAAATTTATTTTGAAGTATAATATCGATGGGCCCTCGTAGGGTTGTTAAGATGTTTGCATGGCCATGCCCAAGGTCTTCGGAATATGTTCAAGAATTGGTAATCTTGATCAATCACATAAAGCGAGAAATGTAATAGTTAATTAAGAAATGAGTGAGATCCATATTCTTATTAACATAGTATTAGAAACAAAAGGATGAATATGATGATGAATCATCGAAACTTGGTTTTCTCCGAAAACCATACACGATTTGTACCGGGGCATTGGCGTGTTGCTAGACGCTAACCAATGTCATTTCACGCTTTGTAAACATATCCAAGTGGGAGTCGTTGAAATGTATATATTTACAAATACGTAAATGTCCGGATTCGAACTCGTGAACACGGGATTGCACACATTAGCGAATGAGAATTAAAGTTAAATAATTAATGTTAATGTTTACGATTAATTATTGCACATAAAGTCCGTCTAATGATCGTTAAGTATTTAACGGAAATGACTAACGACCGTTAAATGTTAAATGGGAGAATATATGGTGAATATCTTGAAAATGGAAAAGATTTGAAATCTCTTCTACACCTCTTAGGGTGGCCGGCCATATGGGCTTCCCATGCCCTAAACCCTAACTTGTTTTCAAGATTTCCATACACTATATATACAAAGGCTAGGGCTTAGGGTTTTCATTACTTTGTGCATTGAATTAACCCTAGATCTCTCTCTTCTCTCTTGCTACTATTCGCCGAACCCTCCTCCATAGGGTGTTTTGGTTTTGTTTTTCATAAAACAAGGACTTGTGTTAGATCTAGCAATCGCTGATTCGTTGGTTAATTCGTGTGTACAAAACCGTGTACACTAAATCTAATTGGTTTGAGTTGTAAAGTAAGACACTTTATTCTTACACGACATTCGCAAGATTGGCTTTTAATTGAGCTTAATTATTTATTTGTTATGATCTTAAGGTATATTTTGTGGGGACATATTTTAATGTCATGTATTTTAAACTTTAAACCACTCCTCTTCTAACTTCCAAACTAGATCATTGTTCAAGAGAGACAAACATGGAAAGAATATTAAAACAACAAACAGAGGCGTAAGTTTGCTTAGTTCTAAGTTCTAACTAAAGATAAATGACTTGTTATAATTATTTAGTATTGTATACCTTTTCAATGCAACGATTTGAGATTCGCATACCCTTTGAGGATCTTGATTAGCACGCTCAAGGTACCCGTGTTGATTTTTGTTTTAAGCATTATGGTCTTGAGATTTATCGTGATAATCTTGTATGCATGTTTTAGTAGCAAATCAATCACTGTAGGTAAACAAGAAAAGATACATTAATAAAGTTTGCTCGTTAATAAATAGCATAACTTGGAAGTTACCACATATAGATAAAATTAGAGAGGCGGTAACTATGAAGAATTAAACAATGACCTCAAGATAACACTAGTTGATGTCCAAAGATTCGGCTTTTAAAACTTGAAGAAATAGGTTATACAAGCTCGAGCCCAACGAGTCAGCACTTACAAATCCCTTAAATAATTCTTGAGGGCAGAAGGTGATAGTTTTCAAGTTATCGGCTGAAACGAGTTCAAAACTGTAAGCTACATGCACTTGATACTCGAATAGAAAAAGGTTTTGGCACTTTAAAACTAGTGTCCCACATAAAACCCGTCTTCGACGTCCTTCTTCATATAAAGTACTAGAGTCGACATGGTTATCGATAACGAGAAACGTAAGTCGAGGACACGAAATCGATCTCTCTATTTATAGATTTTGATCAAAGCAATCAACCAATCTTAAATCTTCAAGAAACAAACACATGTTAAGTATATTCCCTAAAACATTGTTGTCTAACTCAATATTATCCAATTTAAGAAACACTAGTGTAAATTTATCAAAAGTATCATCGATTCATCGTGATGATCCTTACAACAGTAAAATTACCCGACCTATCTCCAAATAAGCACAAGCCAAGATCATTACACCTAACAACACATTCGAGCAAACGTAATTCCTCTCCATTTTCACGCACACAAAACAATAAGTCGACCACTTTCACGCTCCAGTTTATTACGGCGGATCCACCGCCTAATGTCGAAACACAAATGAAATTCAAACAATTTAGATTAACCCGATTTAGATTCAAACTTTTATCACCTTATCTCATAACCCATTCGACAAAATCTTGAAACTATTCCTTTAGCGTGTCGTCTTGTAAATTTGTAGCACTAATTCCCATTTGTCTACTCCAATCAATATCAATATATACAACGCTTAACCATAACTTCCTTCAATGCTTGGAACATGCGCGGCTTCGGATTTAGTCAAATATATTTGCTTAAACTATAAACCTTGGTCGAATAATCTTTTATTAGTTCTAAACAATAAATCAACAAAGTAATTTGGATGCATTTAATGGGATGGATGAAGGGCATCATTGCACTATATGACGTGTGCATCACAAAATGATTTCAAAGATGAAAATATTTGATACCAAGGCATGGCCAGCCTTAGGGGTGGGCGAGCAGGCCGACTACCCTGTGCATCAAATAAATGGGGGGAAAGGGAAGGAGCATCATCGCTTTGATTCGTAAATGGCGATATGTGTATAAGGTTTTTTAATAGAAGACTAGTTTCTTGGTGCTAGTTACACTTAGTATGTTTCAGCTGCTACATTTATAAGTTTTACTTATTTATTACTTTTAGTTACTTAAAAACTTGAGAACCGAACGACTTCGTTCTCAAGTTTAAGAAAAGAAAGAATGAAGAAAAATTAAAATTTGGTTGCTTTCTTAAGTTTTTAAAAAGAATGAAACAAAGTAGGTTCAAGGGAAAGAAAAGCAAGTATTTGAGTTATCTCTTTAATTTATTTCACTTCCTTATTGGGGTGAAAATTAGAAACAATGACATGACAATCAAATACACATGATAAAATACCATTTATAGCCCCAAATCAACGAACCAGATATTTCAACAAAAGTCTATCAGCTGCAATATTTTAGATATTTCCTCAATTGTTTATGATTTATACAATATTCTCTTTTTCATTGCAAAAATCATATCATCAGCCAAAATTAATAACACGGATCTTGTGACTCCATTGTGGGGGTGGATCTTGTGAAATTAGGTGTTTTTGTTGTAATTTTTGTGAGGTTAGATGTAAGTTAAGGTGATCAATAATTCAACATAATATTTAGTCCTCTTTACTCAATCAAATTATTTAAAGTCATATGCATATTTGCATCGTATCAAAGAGTTATACTGTCAATTAATCGGCATGTCGATTGAGAATTTAAATGCACATTATTTGTAAACTAAAGTGAAGATTACAAACTTTAACTTATCATTGTGTACCAACTAGATCTACGTACAAGAGGCGATTAGTACCACACCATGCTAACTATTTTGCACGTTACGTTCACTTCTTAAACCCAGGATAATTAAAAAATCATACTAAAAGTAGTTGTGATGTACGAAGAATGTGTGATGTTAGCCAGATGATCGAAGAACCAAAATCTATTCGGATAGTAAGAGAGTCTCGGAAGCTAATTAACAACAATATAAATATTATATCAAGATATAAAACGGAAAATTATTCTTGATAGGTTTATTGACAAAGTGTTGTTGATCTCTTGGACATCGTCGATGGAGGACTAATTGTGGAACCATGAAGAAAATCCGGCGCGGTCTTATTAAAGTTGTGGTAGTTATTTAATCAAATACAAGTGATAGCCTATTCATTATTTGATCTCCAAAACCCATATTAACTAGACCAGGTCGACTTGTTGAGCCATATAAGAGTACCTCGACAATGGCGTGAGTGCTTGTGGGACCCACATTCCCATTTATTGGAGAAAGAGCTATTCAAGTTCCTATCTAGTAGATCATCACCCCAAATTTGGGCCAACTCATTATCAGTCACCAACCTAAAAAATTTCAACTTATTAGCTAAAAACGACCAAAAAATTTTACAGTCTAGTAAAAAGAGAATAACAAAAAAATTACAGTATAGTAAAAAAAAATACAATATAACCTTATTCAGAATTTCAGACAAACAAACAAACATTAAAAATAGAATGAGAAAACATGTAACAAGATTAAATCCAAACATTTCCCGCATAAAATCTTACACTAACACAATCATAAACCCCCAAATTCCAAATCCTAACACATTTTCATCATTAATCCCTCGAATCGCAAACCGCGAAAACTGCGTAAACCGAAAACAAGAACTTGCTAAATTGTTAGAGTCACAAATCCTCATCAAAAACCCAAATTTTTATTACAAATCACTTCATGGACACATTATAGTATCTGGGTATCAATCAGATACCTTTCTTGGTAACTTACTGATTAATGGTTATGCAAAATGTGATCTGATGAATGCGCGCAAAGTGTTTGATGAAATGCCTGAGAGAAATGTGAGTACTTGGTCTTCGATGATTTCGGGCTATACGCAATGTGGGTATGGTGAAGAATCATGGGTTATGTTTGTTTTGTTTCGAAGAGAGTGTGATGAAAGGGTTAATGAGTATGTGTTGGCTAGTGTTGTACGTGGTGTGACGCGGTTAGGGAGTGTGGTTAAGGGTTGTCTGTTGCATAGTTTGGCTGTGAAAAGTGGGCTAGGTGAAGATGTGTATGTGGGTACGTCGGTTGTTGATTTTTATTGTAAAGTTGGTAGAGTGGAAAATGCGAGGGTGGTTTTGATGGTTTGGTGGTTAAGAATGCTGTGACATGGACAACGATGATAGCTGGTTATGCGAGTAGGGAAGAGTGAAGTTTCTTTGGAATTGTTGAGTGAAATGAAAGAAAGTGATGTTGTTCCGGATAGGTACGTGCTTTCTAGTGCTTTAAGCGCGTGTTCGATTCTTGGGTTCCTTGAAGGCGGAAAGCAGATTCATGGTTTTGTGTTGAGAAGAGGCGCATCAATGGATATATCGGTAAATAATGCACTTGTTGATTTTTATGTGAAGTGTGGTAAAGTGAGAATGGGAAGAATGGTTTTTGATGCGATGCAAGTTAAGAATGTTATATCGTGGACTACAATGATTTCGGGTTATATGCAGAACTCGTGTGATTATGAGGCTATGAGTTTGTTTATTAATATGACTAGAAATGGTTGGAAACTAGATGCGCTCGCTTGTACTAGCGCTCTAACTTCATGTGCTTCACTTGAGGCTCTAGAGCCAGGTAGACAAACACATGCTTATACTATAAAGACTAATCTTGATAAAGACGAATTTGTGAACAACGGGTTGATTGACATGTATTCAAAATGCAATTGTCTTGATGATGCAAGAAGAGTCTTTAATGCCATTCCAAATCGTAATGTGATTGGTTACAATGCAATGATTGAAGGTTACTCTAGGCTAAATAATCTTTATGAAGCATTGGATCTTTTCCGCGAAATGAGGCTTAAAAATATTGACCCGAGCCTTTTGACTTTTGTCAGTCTTCTGGGGGTTTCAGCTTCGTTGCTCACTTTAGAACTTAGCAAACAAATTCACGGATTTATGATCAAATTTGGTGTCTCTTTGGATATATTTGTCGGCAGTGCTCTGGTCGATGTGTATTCAAAGTGTTCTTCCACATCCGACGCTCGCCTTGTGTTTGATGAGATGCGTGAAAAAGATATTGTGGTATGGAACGCTATGCTTTTCGGGTATACGCAGGTATCTGAAAACGAAACTGCTCTTAAACTGTATCGTGAACTTCAACTTTCATGTCAGAGACCAGACAACTTCACATTTGTGGCTCTAATTACAGCAGCTAGTAACCTTGCTAGCCTTCCCGTCGGGCACCAATTCCATACACAGCTCTTAAAAACAGGTTTAGACCTCGACCCTTTTGTCACAAATGCATTACTAGACATGTATGCTAAATGTGGAAGCAAACAAGAAGCTCAAAATCTATTCGACTCCACAGTTTACAAAGACATTGTGTGTTGGAACTCAATGATATTAACACACGCACAACATGGAGACGCTAGAGAATCCTTAAAATTGTTTGAAAAAATGTTAAAAGAAGGAACCCGACCCAATTATGTCACGTTTGTAGCTGTACTCTCGGCTTGTGACCATATGGGGCTTGTCAAAGAAGGGTTTGACCACTTTGAATCAATGGCTAACTTTGGTATTGAACCCGGGTTAGAACATTACGCATGTATGGTTTCACTTTTGGGTCGAGCTGGGAAGTTGCATGAAGCTAAAGATCTCATTGAAAAGTTACCAATACCTCCAGCTGCCATAATCTGGAGGAGTTTGGTAAGTGCATGTAGAGTTTCGGTAATCTTGAAATGGGTAAATATGCAGCAGAAAAGGCAATTCAGAATGATCCAAATGATAGTGGTTCGTATATCTTACTTTCTAACATTTATGCAAGTAAGGGTATGTGGGTGAGGCGAAGAAGGTGAGAACGAGGATGGAGGGCAATGGGGTGGTGAAAGAAGCGGATGCTGTTGGATTGAAATGGATAATGAGGTTCACGCTTTTATAGCGAAGATAGATCTCATCGTCATGCGGAACTGATTTATTCATTAATTGATTATTTAACTGATCATTTTAGAGCATTAGTTTATGAACCAGATTCTTGTATAACCTTGATGAATAATTGAGCAATTAACCAAAGAGATTTATGCAGCATTTTTTTTCCATTTTCTTGAAATTCTTGAAATTGCAGACGCATGGTTTACTATAGCATAATTTGGGTATGCTTTTTTGCGGTTTTTGCTTCTGAATAGTGTGATACATGAAGCTGGATGTTGAAAAATGTAGATTCTTATCAGAAAAGAACCTGGAAGGTAAAGCTTATCATAAAGATTATAAATTAATGTAAACCCTGTAGGGATGACCCTCTTATTAAAATTCATTTATTTGTAGGTACACACATAATAAACTTTTACCTTAATTCTGTTTATACAACTGGTTCTCGAGTATACCCCACGCACATTGTCTATCAATTGCAAACTTACACTGTAAACACTTTAAGATAAACTTGTCCTGCAAATGCACACCACACTTGGTGCACTCACCATCACTTTCAACCCCTCGGAAAAATGAAACAGCGTGCGGGTGACCTTTGATCCTAAAAATGTCTCCAAGCTTTACATTATCAATATGATCAACACCTCTGTCAAGATAGAAAGGGGCCCACGTTCTTGCCTCTTGAAATATAAACTCAACACAAGGAAGATGAATGGAGTAGACACATTGATCACAATGATAGAACGCACCATTAGGATTAAACTCCTCCTCGCAAACTTCACAAAAGTAATCACCGTTATAGTTTTCAACTGGGAAGTACCTTAGGGTCATGGGATGCTTGTCATACTTGTGCCTTATTGTATCAGGCCACAACAAAGCACACTTTGGATGTAGGTAAAACTTACAAATCTCACAAACGTAAAAAAGTTGAGTCTTTGCATCAGACAAACACAAACGGCAATAGTACTTTTCGGTAAATGGCTTAAGTTTACGAAGTAGATGATTTGGATGGGATTTATGTGTGATATATTCAGGTGTGACCCCGCAATAAACGTCAGTGTCGAGACAACTTTGATAAGAATTGATTTGATAACTGTAAACAAATCCATTGCAAGTTAGCTCACACCAACAACAATAGAACAGACCCAATAATGTATTATTAGGGACCGGTGGCAATAGGTTAAGGGTACATATTTTTTTATTAAAACCCATCTTCTTAACTTCAGTAGGCAAGCGGGTGCACCACACATGGAGAACAAAGTTGCATCCATCATCAGAAGCTGTACATTTGTAAAACGGCATGTTTGTGATTGGTCTTATGCATGCGTTGCATAAAACTTCAACCATTTTCATTGAATCATTACTGGATGATGCTGTTATTCTTGAAGAGGTAGGTGATGTTATTGTATCTACAAGAGTTAATGGGTGTTGATGAAAAGGATGTGTTAGGTTTGTTTCAAAGGCCCTTGATCCACTTTCTCCATAAAAAAGGTGTTTTAAGACTTTAGTTTGGCTAGTTTGATCGGGGAATGGGAGATGGAGAAGATTAGGATGGTCAGAATCTTTGTAATTTTTTAAAGTTTCGCTAGTACCTGCAGGACCATATAATACGTGCATAAACACCAAATTATTAATATATAAATCCAATATATTATAAACTTGTATATATATGTAGTAGTTGTATGTACCTTCATTAAAGAGGATGGATACGAGGGATCCCTCTTTTGACGTAGTTGCGCAATCCGTGTGTACATAATAACGACATTTCTCACACTTATAAATCCAAAGGTTCTCATCGAATCTTTCTTCACATACCTTACATCTTGGATCAAATTTAGCTTTTTGATCATCTTTTGGAAATGAATACGTAAGTGTGAGTGGGTGAGTATGAAATGAATTGTCCTTTCTAAAATGTTGAATTAACAACTTTTTCCTCAAGAAAAGACAATTACTATTGGCAAAAAAGCAAAAACAGGTGGTACAATGATAAAAGTTCCCTGATTGTATAGTCCCACAAGCATCACAATTTGCCTCGATATATCTATAAATAGGAATTAATGGGTGTTGGTGGCTTGGGTGATAAATCGTATGGTTTTGTATGTCATGTTTGGTACATTGTAAACCAATAGCAACATCACATTCAGCACAACGATAATATAAGTATTGGTAGTGATGCTTACGTTTACAAACTTGACACAAACACCATTCTTTTTTTAACACTTGACAGAGGATAAGAATATGATCATAATGAGATTCGTGTTTTGATGTTGTGGGAAGCTCTGCACATAATTTGTGAAGTGAGTAGTCACATTGATCACAAGTATAGTAATACCTATGATAAAAGTTGATTTCTTGACCACAACGTCCACATGAACATCGGAAGTCTTGTTTCATAATCAACTCCTCCTCATCATCGTATACAACTTCGTCATGTGGGTATTCTGGATTTAAATCTATGAGTTTCAATGGATGTACATGTGGTAACACTTCCATTTCAATGAATTGATTTTAATTTGAGGAATTGTTTTTTGATCGAAATGAAAAAGAATAGATCAATGGCTGATAGAAAAGATGATAACTTGAAATCAAGGTATAAACGATATTATATAAGGAAATTTTTTAATGATATATTCATTTCCCTTTCCTTATTAATCCACATAGTTAAGATATATGCAAACATTTCGAATATAGATTGGAACGTCCATAAAGAAAAAGATATACCTTGATAAACAAAAATTCTTGGTTGAACATTCTTTTCTTCCTTATGTAGTTTATTTTTATCTTACTTTTTATGTTGTGTTTTGAATTTTCAAGGCAAGCGTCTAACAAGTCTCTTACTTTAGCATAAAGTAATTTACTTTATTCTTTTTAATACTCATATTATGCTACCCAAAAGAGTAAATTACCTTATGTTTATGATTGGAGAGATTAATTTCTTACACACTCAGCAATGATTCTACTTAAATATGAACCAATTTAAGTGCGAGAACTCTTCTAAACCAATGAGAGTTTTTTAAATATTAAAATTATTATTTAATTCAAAAAAGTATTATAATAAAAGACATTTTTTAATATTATTTTTTTTTATCAACCACTAAATATTTCAACCTAATCATTTTTTTAGTTTGAAACACAAAAATCAAAGAACATAAACATTTATAAAAGAAGAAAATAAGATTCATGTACTTATATGTGAGGGTGGCAATTTGGGTCGGGTTGACAGGTAAAAAACACCAACCCGAACCTGACCTATTTAAATCATCAGGTGAGCTATGTCAACCATAACCTGTATACACACAACCTGAACCTTTAAAGGGGTGTTTGTTTCGAATTATATATTCAACTCCAATTTGACAAAATACTTTAAGGGGGTGTTTGTTTCGACTTATATAGTCGGCTTATGGCTTATTTGGTTTTGAGCTTAAGTTTAATAAGCTCACTTTTTATGGCTTATTTTGAAACTTTTTGGCTTATATAAGCCGAAATATGTTAAAATAAGCCACAAAAATAAGCTTATAAAACATAAGCTCAAAACCAAATAAGTTATAAACTGGCTAAATAAACCGAGACAAACACCCTTTAAATAAGTAGAATAAAAGTGTTAAAAAATAATATATACTCACTATATGCACATCAAAATGAAGGGAAAAAAAATAATAATACATATAACCCTGTGTATAAGAGCACACAGTATGGGGGAGATAACACGCTAAATTATGTTATTGTTGCGTAATAAATTTATTTAATACCTTATGGTTGCTGTTTAACTGATGCAAAGGTAATAGCATTGGGTATCTATCTATCTATGGTAATAAAACACACTTTTTTCAGCTATCTAATTAATTCTTTTTATATGTAACTTTTGTTGCTAGCTTGACACGTGGCATATCCTTTTGTTTGGAAAAAATTTGGAAAGAGTTGACTATTCTCCGCATATTAATAAACCATTAAAGTATTGTTGACTCAACCTAAAATTTTGCATGAAATGTTAGAAGTGTATCACGTAATATTAGTTAATTTGAAAGGTTGTTGCTTAAGTTTAGTAAGTATTAATATTACCCTATTAATAATGAATACGTAATAAGCATATATATGGAAAGTATTTTGAGTTTGTATTTTCAATATTGCTTTATTATTAGGGTTTTTGCACTGGGAGGTAATTGTACTTTTCAAAAATGTTCAGTTAGGTAATTATACTTGTTTTTTTGTCTATTGACATCACTATACTGATTATATCATGATTAATATTCACTAAACTATTTAAAAACTTGCAATTTGGTCACTTGTGTGCCCATGTCATTAAAACATGTTGACACATCACTAATTTTTTAGCCACGTCACAAACTTTTGTACATGTCATCACATCTAAAACAAGGTCAATGATTTTTTTCAAATTAAATACAACCTTAATGAAAATTATTTTAATAATTAAATTAAATTGAATGAATTCAATTGGTTATCATCATCTTGATATTTTAGTACCAAAATCCTCCATGGGAATGTGAATTTGACGCTGCCCAGCACAATTAAGATAAATTTAAAGCAAACCCAATTTTATATTTTTAGAACAACCCAATTTTATATGCTCAAACTACTGTTGCAAAAATCAATTTGATAGAGACAAACAAGCATTGAAAAACACATCAATTCCATAGAAATTAACAGTAAACAAAAGGTGCCATATAAATCAGACTTTCAAAAGCTGAACAAAAGTGTCAATTAAGCTAAAGTATTGCAACTTGTATTTATTCACAGTAGGATCTAGACCATTGCTATGAAATTTATTCAACTAATTTTATGCGGCACCTCCAGACTTCCTCAAGATATGCAACTTCAGTCTTGCTTTCGGTCTGCTGATAGTGGGTCAAGGAGGTGACTCCCTTTCCAAATGTGACTCCGTTTGCGGCTGTGACTCGAAATTTGGGATCACATCAACTTGTTGAACAAGATCAGAAGGGTTTATTCCATGTGGCCATGCAGGCGTTGGGACACCAAAAGAATTCTGCATAATGAACAAATTTAACAAGTTAAACAGTGTTTTCAATACATAACCAAGTAACAAAATATGAACTTACTCCAAGTATAGGTTGTCCATCTTGATTAAATGAAACTCCCTTTCCAATTGGCCTTAAACTTGAACCACCTGTGTTTTTAGTACCACTTCTAGCTCTAGAACCACATCTATTTTTAGTACCACTTCTAGCACTTGAACCACCTCTTGAACTTGATACCCCATCAGTAATTCTCCCTCACCATTTGTGTAGGATCGTATATTTATGTGTTTGATGATTCGGGTGGTCTTGGAAGATCAAAATACATGTTAGCCATTAGAGAGAGAAAGTTAGAGAGTTGGGTGTTTTCTTGGTAGAGAGTTACTTCACAAAATGTAGAATATTAGATTGAAAGCACCACCCTTCCAAGGATGGAAGGGTATTTATACTACTGACTACACGACCTCCTATCGGCTGTGGATCGGGGATACGATGGGTAAAGACCCGTCCTTCCTCCACGGTGTTACACTACGCTAAACTAAACTAAAACTAACTAATAAACCGATAAATAACGTAAACAACGACAAATCTACGAGCTAACATATGCTAGACCATTATTGGGGTGACCGACTCTTTAACATGGAATTTTCTAATTCTAACAATCTCCCTAAGGAGGTCACCCCATGAAATACATTTTGCTTCCTAGCATTCTATCTTTGACTTCGCTCGAGCTCGTAGACTTGAATTCTTCAATTCTCGCAATCTTTGTGCTTTGTAGCAATTCTTCAAAGTCCGCATTGATTTGTACTTTCGGTGGAGGCCTTTAAGCGATCCACATCATTGATGATCTTGAGCTTTCATTGAGATCATCACCACGAGAAATCTCGGATCACCCTTAGTTGTGTTGCCATCATGTGAAGTTGTGACTTTCGGACCGACATGCTCACACTTTTGAATCATGACATCTTTCCATCGAGTAGCGGAAGCCTTACTAGTTCATGATATTTGCAAAGCGTGAAGCGAAGCATAGTATGAAATATCGAACCAGTTATGAAGATATGCACCATCATGATTTCTTCAAATTAAGTGTGGATTTGTGAGCATGCGGCTTTGGATTGACTCTTTAATTACGATCACCGCAATCGTCGGGTGTACCGCATCGACGATTAGCAATAACGCAGCGAAAGTGTCTTTTATCACTTCGTTGAATTGAGGTACACGCCCACGGTTCCCCGTTGATCAAGACAATCTCGCCTGTGAGCGGTAGGATTCCTAGGAATCTCCTTGACGGGGTTTCGCAATGTTCTAGCCGTTCTCAAACCGAACGTCTCAAAGAAGACAACACGGAGTGAGTGAACCAAATAATTGAGATTCACCGATTGATGAAAATGATTTGAAAACAATCGCGTATTGCTTGAAGAAAGAGTTTTGCAATCGACGAAGGTTTTATGAGAAAGATCAATTTTTCAAACAAAATACTTTTGTATTAGAGAATGAGTACACATTCGACGTGCTAGCGAAAAGAAGAGATTCGCACATCGAACGGTTTTCTAAAAGTATTCGTCAATTCCATTCTGGACCAAGGTTGATTCACGAGTGAATCGCCCCATCGTTTCATCCGGTTGTCACAAGCTTGATCTTACGAGAAGATCTCACATGTCACCCACCAAGAGCTTGTTTGATGTTAGCTCTGAAGGATTTCCATCTTCATCGTGAATATTTTCATATCACTCGGATGTTCGCAATACCACAAGGATAATGCGTGGGACTCTTAATATATAATCTTACTTTCCACATTGTGTGAAACAAAGAAGTCTTCATTAATATAGTGTCCTAACGAGATATTGTGGATGATCTCTTGGCTCTAGACTCAATAGTGCATATTTGGTTCTGTCGTGGGAGACTAGGAGAGGTCTCTACTTCAATATCAACCATCTCTAAGAGAAAGTCGATAGATTATGTCGGTTCCCGTGAGAATGAAACAAGCCCTTTTAAGAGGAACTTGAGTGGCTTGGGAAGTTTAGTGCGATCGTCCTTCGGGTCCATGACGTCTTTTCTTCAATACCGGTTTACCTTAGTAACAACCAAGTAGCATATGTATTGAACCCGGTTTACGCCCTAAGGTTGAATTGATGGAGGCTATTTCTTTTCACCCTTTTCACATTCGGTTCTTTTTCATTCTTCAACCCCTTGAGCTTATCGAGACTTCATCACTAGAACCTTGTTAGGTTTATTCCAAGACTAGCTCGTCTCGATCCGCACTCTTCCCATATCTCACTTTTCTCCTTTTTCATCATACCTAAAGACTCTACACTATCTAGTGGATTGTCCCCTGGTAGATCCCTCCGGTTCGGCGGATCGTGGGAACAAATACCTAACCTAACCATCCTTATAACACCGTGCATAAAGTAAATTGGTCGGTCTTTTGGTACAGTTCATTCTTCCTTAAAACCAATTGAAAATCATTTGGAAAAACAATCAAGGTACTTGTGATACGAGATCAAAGCATTTTGTACCTTAATAGTTTTGATCATTTAGAAAATGCTCCCCCTCAACATGTGCATATGATTTTGAAATTGTTTAGCACATGGAGGCAAGAGTTCTTTGAAATAATTTCTTTGAAATAATTTCTTGATCACAATTTCCATGGAAAAAGCCATTTGATTTTCATGGTAAAATTCTCCCCCTCAATATGTGCATAGGATAAGTGAAATCATTTTTATCACATAGAGGCAAGAGTTCTTTTGAAGCACATCCACAATCACAAAATCCATTAAGAAAACCATTTGAAAACACAATCAAGGTACTTTATAATCTCTTTTTAAAAAAACTTTTGTACTCGATGGTTTTGCTCCCCTCAATATGTGCTTCGAGATTCGAAAGCGTTAGCACATACGAGAGAGCGACTGCACAATTGAATCCAAACGATCACCTTTTATCAAATTTCATTATTAAATCACAAATTCTCCCCCGATCAAAAATATCAAACCCTTTGAGATTTTGGATCCCAAGTGATTTAATACGGTTTATAAAACATGGGAGAAAATGTGGCCTTGTTTAAATACTCATCTGGTTTTTGGATAAATCCTCCTCCTCAACATGTGCATTATGTATATTGAAATCGTTTGGCACATGGAGGCAGGAGTGCCTTTAAAGGACTAAAAACCAATTCCATTTAAAACAGATTTGAGATTTAAATCACGATCTCTACCCCGATCAGAAATATCAAACCATTTGAGATTTGTGATCCCAACCGATTAAATCATTTAGAAAAATTTGGGAAAGACGTGGCAAGATTCAATTTTGAAAGATGATGATATGGACCATTTTAAGACATTAAAGATTGTTAGTGTCGGTATGATAGTTTTAAGAGATCTTTTAAGTAAAACAAAACAATTTCACAATCAAACAAGAAAGAAAAGATTTCATTTTGAAAGACCTTGATTCTAAAGAAAAAATCATACCATGACATAACATTAAATCTTTAGATCACCACTTTTGTTGAACAAAACGGACTTTTGAAGATATATTGTATGAAAATATTTTAAATTAAATCACTCTCCCCTCAATCGATGACCAAGTCGATAATTGAGTGACTTAAGTTTTGATAAAATGAAGTCCGGTGATTTTCAAAATTTAGTCCAATATATTTTCAAAACAATATATTCCATTTTCAAAACAATTTATTCAAATTTATTCAAAATTGTTTAAAATGGTATCCTGCACAAAGATACGTTAGTGGTTGAGAAGCTTCGTTGTTGTTGTTGTAGGGTTGGAAGAAAACCGTCTGCAAATGCGGTGAGACTTCTTCTTACGTTGTATTTTGAATGCCAACCGAGGTCCAATTAAGCTCCGTTTCTTCACTTGTGAAGAAAACCATCTCACGATGCAAGAAGACCTCTTACGTTGCATTTCATGCCAACTCTCCATTGAAGTCCGATTAAGCTCCGTTTCTTCATTTGTCAACCCAAGATATAGTTACCCTTTCCTTTCGCATCCAATCATCTTCAATAGTGGGATCCGGATCGGAACATTCTTATATCCATGATATCGCACACGTTAGTGAACACACATACAAATATATGGTGGTCGACATCACCCATAACAAAGAATCGACTAATTAAAGTCAATTCAACATAACAATCGGATCATATATAGCATGGGAATAATGTGTTCATCAAACTTTAATCATCTAAACCTAACAATCATATCCTAGAAACCTAGTCCTTCAACATAGGCAATTATATTTTTCGGATAAACACGAGGATAATTAAGAAAGTCCGTTAGATGATATAAATTTGAAAATATTCTTCCCTCAATCAATGACTCTTTTCTTGAAAAGTTTTAAAAGTGTTGAAGTCATCGATTGAGTTTTTGCGATAATCTGAAAACTCGATCCCGATTGATTTTTTCAAGCAACTCATTTTACCACCAATTTTGAAATACAACAAATATTTTTTCAAGAATTATAGACGGAAAAACATTTGTGTAGGAGCAAAGATCCTTGACATACTTTCCTTAAATAGTTTTAGGAAAAGTGCGAAATATTTGAAAATTGTTTAGCGTAGCACTTTCCTTTCTTTATAAGAGCGGGTTGCTATCCGAAATGATAGCAAGCCATGGTTTAAGCGCGGGTCACGATCAAGTAATCGCAAGCCATAGTATAAGCGCGGGTTCTGATCTGAAGTTCTTGTAAGCCATTTGATTTGTGACATGTTTTGAAAAGAATATTTACACTTCTGCTCGAACTTCATCTAAAGTCCCGTGCCATTATTGAATGACATTTCTAAGACCGTAGATGTTATCGATACGGAAGACATGTCTTGAGAAAAACATATTTTGGACTTTTTCAAATTTTTTCGATTTTTATGGGTTTTGTTGATTTTATATTTTTCTATTTTCTTTTCTTGGTTTTATATTTTTCTATTTTGTTTTGCTGGTTTTATAATTTTGTATTTTGTTTTTTGAATAAATATATACAAGGATAGAATAGATGATATAGTTAAGAGGATGATGATACGAGTACCAAGATAAGAATATCGAGCAGCCTCGTTGTAGAAGATAGAAGACATCATCTCTTAAACATTCACCACCAAAGCTTCTGAGGCTCTTGCATTGAAGAAAGAAATTGAACCATCTGAAAGAGAGACTTTGGCAGCTTCCCCCCAAACCCAAAATCCATAAGATGAGCGATTCAAGCTCTATTTCAAGCTTGCCTTAGCCAGTGCATGATAAGCACACCACTATCATAAAATCCATTGCTCCATTTAAGAACGATAATCAAGGATCTCCATTCGGGTTATATCATCAAGAAGAATAGCAACGTATCATCCCACTCATAAATAATCTTCTCAAATTTCATAACCACTGAATTCTGACGCAATCCATTCCAAAAGGTGTCAAGAGAACACTTCCCCCAAGTAGTTGAGTTGATGTAGTCGGTCTCTTAGTATAATGCTCAAGAACTCTCCCGAATACACTTCATGAGGGAATGAAGAACACCTTCCCATGTTCACATGTTTCTTCCCGATGAACGTGTATGAAGCTCAAGAACCCAAGTACACCAATATCAAAGAACTCTCCGAATACACATCATGAGGGTAATGAAGAACACCTCCCTATGTTCACATCTTTCGTCACGATGAATGTGTATGAAGCCCAAGAATCCAAGCACACACATTCCCAACGAGAGAATAACGATAACACCTCCTCATGTTACACATTTATCTCCCCAATATGTCGTACTTGTGTACCTCTTTATCTTGAAACTTTCTAACATCTCTTCCCCACATAGTTGGAATAAGAACACTAAACGCCTTGATGAGTAAAACCTTGAGTTTCTGCGGTCATGACATTTGTTTTCCGGAATATCTTCAATCACTTAGAAGAGTTAAGTTCATCAAGTTTACTCGCCATGAGTCAAACCTTGAGTTTCTCTGCGGTAATAACATTTGTCTTCCGGGATATCTTCAATCACTTAGAAGAATTAAGCTCATCAAGATTACTCGCGTTTAGATGTGTCTCCTTTCCCTTGTTGGTTTTGATGCTTCGTAATCGACAACTCATTGAAAGCCTGTATACTAGAAATTTGTTGAGAAGAACACTTGAATTCTTTGTGAGAATCAACTTCTTCAAGACTCTCTCGACTATTTATATCAACCCTTCAGACAATTTGAAGTGACCATCAAGAAGAAAACCCGCTATACCATACTTGAAACCAAGTCAACTTCCCACATTTGTATCTTAAGCTTGCACCTAATGATGGAAGAACGGTGTAGAGAATTTATGCTTCAAGCAAATCTCTAAGTACTCACTACCCAAACAAAGTATGAGACATTAACACCTCTTGCGTTTATCCACACCGTCATGTCGTGTGACATCGAGTAAAACAAAGTAACTCCTAATAGTGATAGTTAACCGTGTCTTCAACCATCCACCTCATTGCGGTAACTAGATAAGCCAAGTCTTCAACTCAAATTCTTAAGCCCGAGCAAGTTATCAAATAAGAACACGCCTTTGTGAAAGTCAACTTCAATCTCAAATAAGTGATAAATGATTAACTCAAGTAATCACCTTGTGTCAAATGTCCAACAATAGTCAATATCAACGTCTCGAGTAGTCATCGCTAAAGAATATGAGCACGTCTAATTGGGAAATGAATCGACTTATAACTTTCTCCCAATTAGTGCTCTCCCTAAACCGACAACTGTTTGATAAATGCCCAAATTAAGAAGAAGTCTTTAGATCGTTAAATGCAACTCGTCTTTAGTCTTCTAACATGTAGCGTAAAATGTAGAATGCATCGTAGACTCGACCTTCTTCAAGATTGTGCGGTTGGGAATAGATAGTTAACATCTTCAACTCACACCAAAAAGCATCCCACCAAAAGCATCCCAATTAACTTACATCTTGCAAATCCCTTAACTAAAATCTCTCCCAATCAAACAAGAATGAAAGATGTTCATCAAGGAAATCGACAATTAGGCGCAACGAACACACAAGATGGTAACGCCAAACTACCAATCACATCAAACAAGAACAGAGAGATTTGTTCGAATCATCATGTTGATGTATACGTGAAGCATTAATCGGAAGCACTTTGTCGATAAACTCATCAATCCGAGTGAAGATGTCAACCAACGGCTCTTAGAAGAGAAAAACTCCATGTGAAGATAACCCGATAAGAAGAGGCTCGGTTCTTACATGAGTTTAGAGCCGTATGACCATTTATATACTCAAATATCAATCAACAATGCAAAAAATTCACACTTCTTCTCCCCCTCAAGAATTGCATACGGAATTGCCATTCTTGATTAAATAAGTGAAAATCATCCTAATGTTCTATTCACACTTCTCTCCCGCAAAATAAGCACATGATGTCGCCATCTTCATTATAATCGAGCAAGTGGAATGAGAAAAACAATCAGTGGTAGCCCGGTTCACTTTATGACTGAAGCGCATGGGAAAAGCATGAAGCATGTTGATGAGAATGGTCATTAATTAGAAGATTTCTCTTCTTCAGAAGATAATGCGCACTGAAACGTACACATTTCTTTTCTTTGGAGTACGAGGCCTAAACTGATGTGAACAGACGTCATAATCTCTCTCTTTTCAATCTCATGGCAAAACAAGTAATCAACCCCATTATCATTCATTAGGCTCTTTGTAGTGACAGCTGATGGAGATAACCCAATATGATGAATTTGACCCTGAAGTAAACTAACCCGAACTCGTGACTTAAACTTGCACATGTGTAACAAAGAGCGGTGCCGAGACTTCATGCCCATTTGAATCTCTAAGTACACTATACTCTTCAACCAACCAACCATCGAGTATAAGACGTATATCACCTTTTGAAAATCCACAATTGAATGTGACACTGAGCACTACAATGTAACTCCTTTAAGTGATAGTTATTTTGTGGTGATAAGAGCCCAATTCCCCCAAGTGGTAAAAGAGAAGGTAAAAGTCACCCAACAATAACTAGATTTCCAATTCTTCATTTTTGATAATAAGCTTGAACAAGGATCTCGAAGAATCTTCATCCATCCATCCCCGATACCTTCAGATACTAAATACACTTGCCCGTGATAATTCACTTCAACCTCAAATAAATAATAGTGAATTAACTCCGTTGTCACATCTTCTGAATAAAAGCTCAAATCTAGCCTCCTTTGACATTTTAAGTGAACTATGATGATGGTTTCATCCCGACCATGGTTAAAAGCACATCACCCGTAAAACCATGTAATAACCGATCGCCATGACGATAATCCAAAACACATCCA
Source organism: Chrysanthemum lavandulifolium (assembly GCA_022545495.1). NCBI lineage: Eukaryota > Viridiplantae > Streptophyta > Magnoliopsida > Asterales > Asteraceae > Chrysanthemum > Chrysanthemum lavandulifolium. Next base: position 4,299,364 of record CM040238.1, read on the forward strand.
ATTCATGAAATACACCTTTTATCCTTCTTCAAGCGTAAATCGTAGCACCAAGATCGATAAGATCCCGAAATACACTTTCCTTTTCTCCGGGATGGTTCTATCATTACGGATTTTACAACTCTATGGTTTAAACCGAAAATAGATTCTTCGCGGATTTTACAAAACCAAGAATAAACCGTAAGATAGATTCGAAATGCACTTTACTAATACCAGGATGTTTCCATTGTCACGGGATTTTACAAGTCTATGATTTAAACCGAGAAATAGGTTCTTTCGCGGGATTTTACAAGATCAAGACAAAACCGTAAACAATGTCAGCTTGAATGTGTAATGACGACTTTGGTTTTAGTGAATATCTGTTTTAGGGGAACATGCAGCGGTTCATCAACGGTTTATTATCCAACATCAACAACATCATCACCCATCCAGTAAACACTTTGGTAAACACATCGTTCACGCATTCTGTCGGCTATTGTAGTGACCACATGGAGAAGTAAACCCGATATGCCAAGCTTAAGCATGAAGTAAAATTCCTCAGATTTGTTACTTAAACTTGTACTAGTCCTTGTGAAAAAGAAACGGTGTACCCAATGTACAAAACCTCTTGACATATCCTCAACTGCGTGAGACACCAAAGTGATAGCTACGTTGTGGGTTAAGCGAGAAAGGAATCACAACCGTAACTAAATAGCCAAGTCTTTATCACCCTCAATAAACGCCTAAACAAGTCATCTTCGCGGAAGGGTAGAAAGAAAGAAGATGAAATAAGTAAATGCACCCGGAAAACTTCACTTCAAAGCCAAATGAGAAATATCGTACAGACAACCCCTTAGTCAACATTTTCCAATAAACACTTCAAGCTGTGACATAATATCCTTTGTAAAGATGTATATACCAAAGTATCAAACTGTATAATCAACAATTGTTATCATCAAGTCGCTTCAACAAATCCCATCAATTCAAATCTCATAAATCCGATCTCATATTGATAAGCCCATCAGAATGTCATTCGAATCAAAGCATCACAACCCAATGTTCAAATGAACTTGTGTAACAAACACTAATCCCAAGTGAGGTTACCAACTTCAATAATCCTTATCTCAAATATTAAGCTCAATTTGTGAATTTGTATCCATCCATGAAAATTAACCATACCAAAAATATTACTCCATTAGAAATTTGTATCCTCATAATTTTGAAAAACAAATTCGGATACCAACTTGATTTTTTGATATATGTAGACTCGGCCACCATTTAAATCCATCATACCAATTCAAACAATCCGATCCCAAACAAATATAATTGTGGGCAGCCTGTTTTGTTATTCCTGAAGCCCACGATTCAAATCCAGCAAATGAAGCCCATTCAACGACCCAATATCCAATCACATTGTCAAACCGGTATATGTGTGTGTATAAGACTAACCCTAACACACAATATAATCGCCTCCTTCATCCATTATCTTTCAAACCCTAAAATCTACTCAACACAATCCGCCCCCTCTTAGACATTACATCAGTTCTTCCCAAACCGATCATATCACAAACAAACCCTAATAAATCGTTCATAATAATCCGCCTCCTTCCTCTCTTCCACAAGACACATCCTTTCATACGGATGGTCCTTGCCACAGGGATGGCTGAGAGACGATGCCACAGGGATGGTATGATGTGATAGAGACAGTTACTATGACAAACTAACGCATCAAGGTAGGTGTTAGTTATGTACCTATGTTTTAGAATTGTTTATAATAAACGAATAAAGAGATGAGTTAACATTCTTGTTAATTTCATTTCTTAGATTCGAACATTAACAACAAGAAAAAAACTTTTTAGATCCATGAAGCACACTATCTTTTGTGTATAGATCTTTATAGATCTATGTTCTATGAACCGCATACGCGGATCAAGGCGAGATCATTATCTTAATTACCTTTACGTTCTCCTTTTAACCTTTGAATCTGTGATGATTAGTGTTTCGTGTTGATCCTTGAATGAATGAGAATACTATCAATACACACGAAATTGAATCTGAGATCTTGAAGTGATTACCTACTTGTTGTCGTTATTTCGTTCTTTAGATGTTTTCAGTCGAAACAAAGAAAGAGTGTAACAGGATTGTTATGACTCATTTCTTAGTTGGTTTCGTATAAACTTAGATTACAAAGTAAATGAATAAATTCTAAGAACGATTAGAGTGTAATGGTGTTGTAATGAGGGTTGTTGATAGATGTGGGTTAAGATGCAGTTGTATGAGGGTGGTCTGTGATAGTTGAAAGTGTGTTTAGGGTTGCTTAAGATTTCTTATCAGTACATTTTCAATTGAGTTTACATGGACTGATGATGTTTTACAAACTGAGGTTCATGGTGTAGGTCTATGGTTTTGTGGTCAAGTCTTGTGGTCACTTCTTCTTCATCCTTTCTGTCAACTCTGTCAAAAGCCCAAGTCGCTACCCATATTTTACAAAGTAAATCGCTACCCATTTTTTTTTTCAAAACAAGTCGCTAGAACTTATTCAATAATAAGTCGCTACATCTTGAGTCATAAGTCGCTATGTCTAATTTGCTAAGTTGCTAGCGAGTTAGTCAAGTCGCTATTGACTTTTACAAGTCGCTATTGACTTGAGTTGATTAAAGAATCAACTCGCTACATGTCTCAACTCGCTACTCGATTCAATGAATCTAGACAACTTGTAAAGACAAGTCGCCAGGTCTGGTTTTAGGGTTCATCAAGTTGCTAGCAAGATATTACAGTTTTCCGATGAGTTTTCCGATCATTATTCCGACCATATTCATATATAAACCCAGAAAACTGCTATGAATATTCATGTTTGCCTGAGTTTGACCACAGTTTGACCATAATATTTTCACAGTTTTTGGACCAAAAACGTCAATAAAGATGATGTTTTAACATCTGTTTGGACCAGAAATGATACAAAGTAGATATGTAAACGAGAGTAGCCTATATGACATCTTTGACCAAAGAAAGGAATACAGAATACTTGAAAACATGAATAAACTGTTTGACACTTTTGACCAATAAAGAGGATACAAATCTGTAAACCATGTATAAACTGTTTATCAAAAGGATATCAAAAATATTTTACCACCCAAAAATAACGCTAAACCAGTTTACAATATGATCAAGAAACCACAATAACCATGGAACTAAACCACACAAATCAACACAACACAATAACCTTGGCTCTGGTACCAATTGTAGGATCGTATATTTATGTGTTTGATGATTCGGGTGGTCTTGGGAGATCAAAATACATGTTAGCCATTAGAGAGAGAAAGTTAGAGAGTTGGGTGTTTTCTTGGTAGAGAGTTACTTCACAAAATGTAGAATATTAGATTGAAAGCACCACCCCTTCCAAGGATGGAAGGGGTATTTATACTTACAGACTACACGACCTCCTATCGGCCTGTGGATCAGGGATACAGTGGGTAAAGACCCGTCTTTCCTCCACGGTGTTACACTACGCTAAACTAAACTAAAAACTAACTAATAAACTGATAAATAACGTAAACAACGACAAATCTACGAGCTAACATATGCTAGACCATTATTGGGGTGACCGACTCTTTAACATGGAATTTTCTAATTCCTAACAATTTGAACCACCATTAACATCAGTTGATTTACATGTTGTTTTGTTGTGTCCTTCTCCACCACATATCTTGCAATGCATAAGTCTCCCTAGCATGTTTTTTTCTTTTGTAAGGTGGCCTACCAGGCATTCTTCTAGCTATTGGAGGCAATGGTTTTTGGTAATCAGTTGGTGGCCATTGCGACATTCCATTAAGGGGGTATATGAAATGGTTGTAAACAGAAACAAATGTTTGCTTTGTGTACTAATTAGGGATGTACAAATCTGGGTTTTTGTGTAACAAATATATGGCTGCAAATCCATGAGAACATGGTATGCCAGTCAATTGCCACTGCCTACAACTACATGTCATATTCTTTTCATCAACTCTAAAAGCCTCATACCCGTTCCTAACTTCAAGCAAAGAATTTCCACTAGGTATCACCCTCCAGTTTCTGCATAATATATTACTTAATAAACATTCAAATCACATTTAATTAAATAAGATAATGGTATGTCTAAAAAGGTACCTATGCTGGTTAGGGGTGTTCAGTGTTTGGTTTGGCACCGAACAAACCGAAATATAAACCGGACCGAAACCAAATAAAACCGGACCGAAAATTTTAATTGGTGTATGGTTTGGTTTAAAACCAAACCGAAGTATTTAATTGGTATTTGGTTTGGTTTTGGGTTTGACAAATACAAAACCAAACCAAACCGAACAAACCGAATATATATCTGTCCACACAAAAAAAAAATTAATTATATATATACAAATTTTATATGTTTATCTAGGGGTGGAAATGAGCTGAGCCGCTCATGAAAAGCTCGGGATCTGATCGGTAAAAAGCTCTAACGAGCCGAGCCTAAATGAGCTCGAGCCCGAGCTCGAGCCTAGCTTGCAGCTCAATTATTAATCGAGCTCGAGCTTTACATACAAAGCTCGTTTGGGCTCGCGAGCCTAAACAAGCCTAAACTATATTATGATATTTTAAGTATTAAAGTTTTTATACGAGCTGAGCTCAAGCTTTTAAACGAGTTCAAATATATAAATTGCGAGTCGAGCTCGAGCCCGAGCTCGAGCCTAGCTTGCAGCTCATTTATTAATCGAGCTCTAGCTTTACATACAAAGCTCGTTTGGGCTCGCGAGCCTAAACGAGCCTAAACTATATTATGATATTTTAAGTATTAAAATTTTTATACGAGCCGAGCTCGAGCTTTTAAACGAGCTCAAATATATATATTACGAGCCGAGCTTGAGCTCGAGCCAAGCTTTAACTTTGCGTTCCCAAATCGTATAAACGAGCCGAGCCCGAGCTTATATAACACACCACGAGCCGAGCTCGAGCTGAAGATTTAAAGCTCGAAATGAGCTGAGCTCGAGCTTTTTAAAACTTAAACGAGCCGAGCTCGAGCTCTGGCAAGCTCGGGCTCGGCTCGACTCGTTTTCACCCCTATGTTTATCTTCCTAACAAAAAATCCTAATAATTTAAAATATCTTTTAAACTAACCACTCCTTAAATCAAGGATTGATGCATATCTAGGACTCCAGGAGCAATTAACCTACTTGATTCCTATAAATTCACAAATATCGTATCCTCTCCTCCCATATTTTCTTTCATTTATTTCCGTTAAGTTATGAAACCTTTTGGTTTCTTAAACTTTTGTTTTGTTGATTTACTTAAGTACTTTGTGAGACCTTTTGATTTGATAATTTTATTTGAACTTTTAGGTTTTTATTTGTAACTTTTAGATTATATTTTGAAGTTTACTTGAATTTGGTTTTCTTGGTTTTAACCGAAACCAAACCGAATTTCAATTTGGTGTATGGTTTGGTTTTATCCGTTCTAAAATTGGTTTGGTTTGGCTTTGGTTTAGAGTTTTAAAATTTTCAAACCGATTAACCCGAACCATAAAACCCACGAAACCGAAAACCGAACCGATGAACACCCCTAATGCTGGTCTTTGATGATTTCAAACTTTTTTCTTATGTTTGGACACATTTCATCAGTCCATTGTGCATGTTTGTCTCTCATCTTCTTCATTCTATCCATTATGTAAGTTCTGATATCCTCAAGCATGTTAATGATGGGTTTTCTTCTCGCATCTACTATTAGTGAGCTAAAGCACTCACTAATGCCATTTTCCACCGCATCACATGCTCTATCAGTAGTAAAATAAGCTCTGGTCGAGCTTTGTGGCTTCCTATCCATCAAATGCGTGTATGCGTCTTTGCTTACTGATTTTTTTTCTTGCATCGCCTCTTCAAACTTAGCTGGGAATGTAGCCTTGGCTGCTTTCCAAAACATTTTTCTAAATAAAACACCTAAAAAAAGATACTTCATTAAAACCAAAAGCTTAACACACAATGTTCATTAAATGTTTGGAGTACTTACCTGTGAATTTCTTTCTAAAGTTAGCGTAAATGTGTCTAGCACACTGCCTATGCTCAGCCATGGGCATCACTTCTTTTGCAGCGTCTATAAGACCCCTCATTTGAATAACACATTCTTAAACCTTTTATATAATGACAAAATAGAATTAATCATGTATAACATATAGTAATACCTTATGTTGATCTGAGATGATAGTAAGGCCCTCACCATAATCTATGCCTATATCCTTAATCAAACATTCCATGAACCACTTCCAATTTTCTTTGTTTTCAACAGTGACCACAACCCATGCTATTGGATACACTTGATTATTACCATCTCTTCCTACAGCAGATAACAACTCACCCTTACATATAGTTTTGAAAACATCCATCTAAACCTATAACCCTCCTACATCCTACTAACCACCCATCTTTTAATCCTTTAAAACAAACATAAAAATTGCTGAAATAATTCTTTCCATCTGGCATAGAATTCACACCCATCAAACATGTGCTGCCCGGATTAGAAGTTATGATCTCTTGAGCATAAAACCATAACTTACCATAGTGATCTTCCAAACATGTCTCATATTGTTTCAAAGCATTTATTTTGCCTCTTCTACATTGACCAGTTGTCACCTTACACTTATACTTCTTCAAAATTCCATCTTGTATTTCTTTAACCTTGATAGTAGGCTTAGCCATGATCTTCTTTGCATAATTCCTAGCAATCCAGTTACAGGTTATTAGAGTACCAAATTCATAAGTCCTAGAGCAACAATGATCCTCAACTAAAGATTTGACTTGAAAAGATCTCTCTTTTTGCATCCAGGATGCCCACATTCTGTATGAACATCTTGGTTTTCCGTCTTTATCTTTGTTGCATCTAGCACATAGCCTCTTTCCATCATTGATTTCATAAAATAATTTTAGACCATTAGCAAGAGCACAAAATTTCAAACACCTTTTAAGTTGGTCCGGACCTTCAAACCGTTCACCTAAGACGGGTTTCATAAACTTCCATTTTGTTTTTGGATCATGAATTGGCCAATGATCACCTAACTTATCTTCATCTTCTGAATTGAACTCACCATCAGGTCCTACCTCTCTTTCAACAATTTTTTCTCTTTCTAAACCATTAAAAATCCTAGCCAAGAACGTTTCGTCAAACATGATTGGAATTTTTTTCTTGTTTTGAGGAATTGTTTTTTGCTTTCTAATATCTACCACTTCATCTTCACCATCTGACAAGAATCTAGTGAAGCAGTGTCATCCTCATCAGAGTTGTATACATCATACACATTATAATCATCTTGATCACTACCACTATGGTTATTAGCTTCGACTGTTCCGTCTTCAAAGTCAAACTCAGATGAGCAATGTAAATGTCAATTTCACCATTATTCCTAAAAGCATATTGCCTAAAATTACGCATACCAACGTCACATTTTAATGGCTTTAATCCAGTCTTTATATCAAGACCAGGAACTACAAAATATAAAGCATTGCACGTAGCATGGCTTTCTTTTTCTAAATATTCAACTAAATCCTTGTAACCCATGGACATTATATCAACATTTTCCAATTTAGTTACCATACCAAAGTCGTAATTAAGTGGGTTTGCTTCAAATACTCCACCGTGATGAAAGTTTAGACGTATTGGAATGGAACGGGATGATGATGCCATCTGTGACAACAAAAAGAAAATTATTTTAACAAAATTTTCTTTTCACGATTTTTATCAAAGTTTAACACAAAATGTAATAGTAATAATAACTAGATATTAGAGTAACTACCTTATGGAAGAGATTACAAACCACCAGAATTGCAAACGATCAATATGAGATTGGCCCTATTCGACGGGAAGATGAAGAAAAAAAAAGCAGTGTGTTCATTCGTTTGAATCTTTGATGAACTGATTAGTATTAGGGTTAATAGTGTATTATAGGGAAAGATGTGTCATGTGGCCTCTATTTTCTAACATGGATAAAGAATTATTGACGTGTTAAATATTATGATGACATGGCCATATAAGTTATTGAATTAGACAATCTTTGAAGTTCAGTGAGTATTTAATTATAACATAATTAGTAGAATGATGTGAATACACAAAAAAAAGTATAGTGACCCAACTGAACAATTTTAAAAAGTACAATTACTTGTGAGTGCAAAAACCCTTATTATTATTATGGCCACTATAATTTGTACAGGGGCCTATGGATGCATCTTAGATTTGTTATGATATGCTATGATATGATATATTATGATTTATCTGGTGACTGATGTTGTGTGCAATAAACGTCTTTCACATTTGGGGCTGATCACTCCATAGTTACTTATGTTATATGATATGATATGTTTTGTTTGGGCACGTGGTAGTTTACTGACCTTTTTTTCCATTTCATTATCGTTTTGATTATGCCTTATGATTTTCCCCAATGCACCTCAGGTTATATTAATTCGTTTCCTTATCTTTCGATTATTCGTTTTGTTATATATATATGTTCACTGGGCTTTTTAAGCTCAGCCGCATTTTCTTTTCATGCGGCAGGTATATAAGCTAGGAGCTGGGGATTTGCTTTGGGTTGAGTGATGAGCTTATGTGGAGACCTTGACCCTAGTCATTTAAGATTCCATTGCTTATGTTATGACATTTATTTAGACTTGGATTTCCGTTATTTCTTTATTTGGAGTATTTCCTTTTCATGAACTTATGTATTGTTTAAGTCGTGTTAACTTAACTCCTTTAATTATTTATGCTTAAGACTTCCGCTGTTGCTTTATGTTCATTATGTATGCTTTGATATGACACCATACTGTGATACTTCTACCCTTGCCGGGTTGGGGTATTACATTACACCTAACAACACATTCAGGCAAACGTAATTCCTCTCCATTGTCACGAAAACAAAACAATAAGTCGACTACTTTCACGTTCCAGTTTATTACGGCGTGAATCCAGCCACCTAATGTCGAAACACAAACGAAATTCAGACAATTTAGCTTATCCCGATTTAGATTCAAACTTTTATCACCTTATCTTATAACCCAATCGACAAAATCTTGAAATTATTCCTTTATCGTGTCGTCTTGTAAATCTGTAGCACTAATTCCCATTTGTCTACTCCAATCAATATCAATATATAGAACGCTTAACCATAAGTTCCTTCAATGCTTGGAACATACACAGGTTCGGATTAAGTCAAATATATTTGCTTAAACAGATAAACATTGGTCGAATAATCTTTTATTAGTTCTAAACAATAAATCAGCAAAGTAATTTGGATGCATTTAATGGGACGGATGATCATTGCACCATATGACGTGTGCAACACAAAATGATTTCAAACATGAAAATCTTTGATACCAAGGCATGGCCGGCCTTAGGGGTGGGCGAGCCGGCCGACTACCCAAGGCATCAAACAAATGGGGAGGAGGGGGAGGAGGCATCATCAGTTTTGATTCGTAAATGGATGCTACATGTATAAGCTTTTCAAAAAAGACTAGTTTGTAGGTGCTAGTTACACTTAGTATGTTTCGGCTGCTACATGTATAAGTTTTACTTCTTATTTATTATTTTTAATTACTTAAAAAACTTGAGAACTGAACAACTTCGTTCTCAAGTTTTAAAAAAAGAGAAAAGAATGAAGAAAAATCAAAATTTTGTTGCGTTCATAAGTTTTTCATACAAAGAATGAAAGAAAGTAGTTTCAAGGTGAAAGAAAAGCAAGTATTTCTTTAATTTATTTCACTCTATTATTAACAATGCTCATAACAATCAAAAAATACATATGACAAAATACCCTTTATTGCCCCAAATCAGTATTTCAACAAAACTACATCATCTGCACTATTTTAGATATTTCCACATTTGTTTATGATTTATACAATATACTCTTATTCATTGCAAAAATCATATCTGCCAAAATTAATACACGGATCTTGTGACTTTAGTGTGGGGTTGGATCTTGTGAAATTGGGTGTTTTTGTTTTAATTTTTATGAGGTTAGATATAAGTTATGGTGCATCAATAATTCAACATAATATTTAGTACTCTTTACTCAATCAAATTATTTGAAATTCATATGCATATTTGCATAGTATCAAAGAGTTATACTGTAAATTTGTATGTCAATTAATCTGGCATGTCGATTGAGAATTTAAATAAACATTATTTGTAAACTAAAGTGAAGATTAATGGTGTGTTTGGTGTGTGCCAATCGGAATGAGGGAATACTTTGATTTTCATGTATTGATGTTTGGCTAGTTAACGTGGGAATCCAATAGGAATGAGGGAATACTTTGTGAAATTGGTGTGTTAGGGGGCGTTTGGTTTATTGAGGGTGTTGGATTCGGATTCGGATTTAGATTTAGCTTTGGATTAAAATTAATGATGGAGAGAGAAAAATTTAATATTATAAAAGTTTATTTTATGTAAAAGATTTTATAAAAAATATTAGGGCCCGTTTGGTATGGAGTTATAGAATGAAAGAAATGAATTAATGTGGGCTCCACATCTAAATAATATGTCTGGTTTGTGGTTTGGCTACAAAAAAGGAATCAATCTATCAAAAGTCATTCCTACCCATTAATGTAGGATTCATTTTATTTTCATGTGGGTCCTACATTTTCTACTCTATATCTCTCTTCATAATCATTATAAAATAATATTAAATAAGGGTGCGTTTGGTTTTTTGAGGGTGTCGGATTTGGATTGGATTTGAATTCGGATTTGGATTTAGTTTTGGATTAAAATTAATGATGGAGAGAGAAAAATTAAATATTATAAAAGTTTATTTTATGTAAAAGATTTTATAAAAAATATTATTTAATATTATTTTATAATAATTATGAAAAGAGAGATAGAATAGAAAATGTAAGACCCACATGAAAATAAAATGAATCCTACCTTAATGGGTAGGAATGACTTTTGATAGATTGATTCTTTTTTTTGTAGCCAAACCACAAACCAAACATATTATTTAGATGTCGAGCCCACATTAATTCCTTTCTTTCATTCTATAACTCCATACCAAACGGGCCCTAACTATACATGCAAGTCACCTCTTAGGTGTGGTTTCAAAGTTGATTCCCGGGCCCACCACTTCCCCTCACATAATTTATACTACACTTTTTATCTAATTATCCTACCAAACAACATTTATGAGATAGATACCTCAACTTATAGTCATTCCTATTCCACCCCTATGTCAGATCCATACCGATTATCATTCCCGACAACAAACCAAACGACACCTAAAAACTTTAACTTATCATTGCGTACCAACTAGATCTACGTACAAGGGGCGATTAGTACCACACCATGCTAACTACTTTGCACGTTACGTTCACTTCTTAAACTCGGGATAATTAGAAAATCATACTAAAAGTAATTGTGATGTACGAAGTATGTGTGATGTTAGCCAAATGATCGAAGAACCAAAATCCATTCGGATAGTAAGAAAGTCTCGAAAGCTAATTAACAACAACATAAACATTATATCAATATATAAAATGGAAAGTTAATCTTGAAAGGTTTATTGACAAAGTGTTGTTGATTTCTTGGACATCGTCGATGGAGGACTAATTTGTGGAATCATGAAGAACTTTTCGTGATCTGACGCGGTCTTATTAACGTTGTTGTAGTTATTTAGATCAAATACAAATGATGATCTATTTATTACTTGATCTCAAAAACCCATATTAACTAGACCGGGTCGACTTGTTGAGCCATACGAGAGTACCTCGATGGTGGCGTGGGTGCTTGTGGGACCCACATTCCCATTTATTCGAGAAAGAGTTATTCAAGTTCCTATCTAATAGATCATACCCCAAATTTGGGCCAACTCTTTATCACCAACCTAATAAGTTTCAACTTATTAGCTAAAAACTACCCAAAAAGTTACAGTCTAGTAAAAAGAGAATAACAAAAAAGTTACAGTATAGTAAAAAAGAAAATACAATAAAACCTTTATTCAAACAAACAAACAAACATTAAAATTAGAATGAGAAAACATGTAACAAGATTAAATCCAAACATTTCCCGCATAAAATCTTACACCAACACAATCATAAATCCCCAAATTCCAAATCTTAACACTTTTTCATCATTAATCCCTCGAATCGCAAACCGCGAAAACTGCGTAAACCGAAAACAAGAACTTGCTAAACTGTTACAATCACAAACCCTCATCAAAAACCCAAATTTTTATTACAAATCAGTTCATGGACACATTATAGTTTCTGGGTATCAATCAGATACCTTTCTTGGTAACTTACTGATCAATGGTTATGCAAAATGTGATCTGATGAATGTGCGTAAAGTGTTTGATGAAATGCCTCAGCGAAATGTGAGTACTTGGTCTTCGATGATTTCGGGCTATACGCAATGTGGATATGGTGAGGAATCATGGGTGATGTTTGTTTTGTTTAGAAGAGAGTGTGATGAAAGGGTTAATGAGTATGTGTTGGCTAGTGTTGTACGCGGTGTGACGCAGTTAGGGAGTGTGGTTAAGGGTTGTTTGTTGCATAGTTTGGCTGTGAAAAGTGGGCTTGGTGAAGATGTGTATGTGGGTACGTCGGTTGTTGATTTTTATTGTAAAGTTGGTAGAGTGGAAGATGCGAGAATGGTTTTTGATGGTTTGGTGGTTAAGAACGCTGTGACGTGGACAACGATGATAGCTGGTTATGCAAGAGTTGGGAAGAGTGAAGTTTCTTTGGAATTGTTGAGTGAAATGAAAGAAAGTGATGTTGTTCCGGATAGGTACGTTCTTTCTAGTGCTTTAAGTGCGTGTTCGATTCTTGGGTTCCTTGAAGGCGGAAAGCAGATTCATGGTTTTGTGTTGAGGAGAGGCGCATCAATGGATATATCGGTAAGCAATGCGCTTGTTGATTTTTATGTGAAATGTGGTAAAGTGAAACCGGGAAGAATGGTTTTTGATGCGATGCTAGTTAAGAATGTTATATCATGGACCACGATGATTTCTGGTTATATGCAGAACTCGTGTGATTATGAGGCTATGAGTTTGTTTATTGATATGACTAGAAATGGTTGGAAACTAGATGCGTTTGCTTGTACTAGCGCTCTAACTTCTTGTGCTTCACTTGAGGCTCTAGAGCCAGGTAGACAAACACATGCTTATACTATAAAGACTAATCTTGATAAAGACGAATTTGTGAACAATGGGTTGATTGACATGTATTCAAAATGCAATTCTCTTGATGATGCAAGAAGAGTCTTTAATGACATTCCAAATCGTAATGTGATCGGTTACAATGCAATGATTGAAGGTTACTCTAGGCTAAATAATCTTTACGAAGCATTGGATCTTTTCCGTGAAATGAGGCTTAAAAATATTGACCCGAGCCTTTTGACTTTTGTCAGTCTTCTGGGGGTTTCAGCTTCGTTGCTCACTTTAGAACTTAGCAAACAAATTCACGGATTTATGATCAAAGTCGGTGTCTCCTTGGATATATTTGCCGGCAGTGCTCTGGTCGATGTGTATTCAAAGTGTTCTTCCACATCCGAAGCTCGCCTTGTGTTTGATGAGATGCGTGAAAAAGATATTGTGGTATGGAACGCTATGCTCTTCGGGTATACCCAGGTTTCAGAAAACGAAACTGCTCTTAAACTGTATCATGAACTTCAACTGTCGTGTCAAAAACCAGACAAGTTCACATTTGTGGCTCTAATTACAGCTGCTAGTAACCTTGCTAGCCTTCCCGTCGGGCACCAATTCCATACGCAGCTCTTGAAAACAGGTTTAGACCTCGACCCTTTTGTAACAAACGCATTGTTAGACATGTACGCTAAGTGTGGAAGCAAACAAGAAGCGCAGAATCTATTTGACTCCACAGTTTACAAAGACATTGTGTGTTGGAACTCAATGATATTAACACACGCACAACATGGCAACGCTAGAGAATCCTTAACATTATTTGAAAAAATGTTAAAAGAAGGAACTCGACCCAATTATGTCACGTTTGTAGCTGTACTCTCGGCTTGTGACCATATGGGGCTTGTCAAAGACGGGTTTGACCACTTTGAATCAATGGCTAACTTTGGTATTGAACCAGGGTTAGAACATTACGCATGTATGGTTTCACTTTTGGGTCGAGCTGGGAAGTTGTATGAAGCTAAAGATTTCATTGAAAAGTTACCGATACCTCCAGCTGCCATAATCTGGAGGAGTTTGCTAAGTGCATGTAGAGTTGCGGGTAATCTTGAAATGGGTATATATGCAGCAGAAAAGGCAATTCAGAATGATCCAAGTGATAGTGGTTCGTATATCCTACTTTCTAACATTTATGCAAGTAAGGGTATGTGGGGTGAGGCGAAGAGTGTAAGACGGAGGATGGAGGGCAATGGGGTAGTGAAAGAAGCGGGATGCAGTTGGATTGAAATGGATTATGAGGTTCATGTTTTTATGGCGAAAGATAGATCTCACCGCCATGCGGAACTGATTTATTCAGTAATTGATTATTTAACTGATCATTTTAGAGCATTAGTTTATGAACCAGATTCTTGTATAACCTTGATAGAAAATTGAGCAATTAACGAAAGAGATTTATTCAGCATTTGTCTTTCCATTTTCCTGAAGTTGTTCATATGTTTGCTCTATATTCTTGAAATTGCATACGCATGGTTTACTATATCATAATTTGGGTATGTCTTTTTGCGGTTTTTCCTTCTGAATAGTGTGATACATGAAGCTGGATGTTGAAAACTTTAGATTCTTATGACATATTAGATTTTTTTTGCTTTAGCCAATAAGAACTTAAACAAGCTTGAAGAAGAAGATATGGGTTTGTAAAGCAACATGATGCGCTCTTCCTATGTGGTGCTTGTCTACTGGTTGCTGGTGCAGTTGTAGGCACTGTTTAGCTTGGGAGTTGGGAGACACTATTTGATCACTCGTCTGGTCATCTGACATCGCATTGAAGGTACTTTTGTTCCTTAGTTTTTTCTTTGCTGATTCATGTCTTCACATGACTAGCAAATATGGCAATCTTGCAAGGGTGTATTGTGCCTATGCAGGCTTCAGTTTTTCTATCCTATACGGCTATACGTTGGTTGCAATATGAAATTTTCATAAAACCTGTTGCGAAAACTGAAATATACGGATATAATTAGTGATGCTACCAGATGAGGTGAATTATCTTTTCATTCTACAAGGTTAACCTTACCTGTATTCTTGATTCCTTGTAGCTTTGCTCTATAATACCTATCACACCATGCTATGTTAAATCCCTTAGTGTACCGTGCTCTCTGAAAAAACATATAAACACCGGCGTTAGTTTCAAGTTTTTTAAACCAAATACACTTTGATCCATTCAACTCATTTATGTACCATCTCTCAAAGCTGAAAGCAATAGACTATTTGTTATTCGTGCGGTTTAACTAAAAAACATGATAGAAAGATACTAGTAGTCTAATACTTCAAGCTTATAAAGACTCAAATATCTTATCTCAATCTAATGTGAGATGGGTCGTTATGTGCGTTTTGTAAGAATAAAACTTACCTGGTCAAATTCTATCTAGTACTAAGTTTGCTACGCACCTATGGTAATCACGGGTCACAATCATTCCCATTCCAAGTGTTTGGTTAGCAAGCGTTTGGGCATTTTTTGGACTCTCTTGACTTCTTTTTTTCCACCACAAAAATCAATATTTTCTCTGTTTCCATTCTTCATCAACTATTTTTCTTTCAAGTTTTTAAAAAAATCTTCATACCATCAAAGTTTATACTCCATTTTCGTTGCAGGTGAAACAAACCTCATAACTTGTTTTGGATTCATATTAAATTCAAATAATCAAATCCAAACTTAAAGTTGTTGGAGACCATGGTAATTTTCTGTTTTATGGCTACAACTGATTGGTTTTTCTTGTCTATTGGATGAAATATATAAATTGTAGTTTTTCTATGATTTTGAGTTTTTGTGTTGCTCAGTTTTTTTAAAGTAAAGATGATGATAAAAAATGTAGTTCTATGAATTGCTAGTTTTGAGCTCATATTACATTCCATAATTCTACTTGAATAATTCGTTAATAATTTAGTCAATATTTCTTTTTGACTAGTTTGATAATAAAAATGGCAGAATATACCTATTCTAAAGTAAACAAATCAAAATTTTAACCAAACAACACTTTTATAACTCTCATACCTATATCTATTTCATAGTAACCCATACTTACGGTTATTCTCATACTTACGGTTATTCCTTGTATTAAACCAAATTGGACCTAATTTTGAAGGCTCTCGAGAATAATTTATCGTCCAAGGTCGAAAAAGAAAGAAAATGAAAAGAAACAAAAAAAAGTTGTGTTTTTGAATATCATTTAACGAAAAAGTAATAATAAATAAATAAAAAATGAGTGAAAAATAATGTGATTTGATTGATTTTAAAGTATAGCGTTTTCTCAAAAAATAGGCTGAAAATATTTACTTCATATTATTTTAATTTTCTTTATTCTTTAATAAGACTACCCCCAACCCTCAAACCATTTCACCTTCCATCTGCCACATCAACTTTCTTTATCCTTCACCACAATCTCACTTTTCACTTACAACCATTTCACACCACTTTACATTTCAACACATTTTTTTATTTATTAAAATACCCCCAATATATATCTCTCACACACTCACAAACTAAAATAATAATAAAAAATACCCTCTAGCACAATGCCCGAAAGGTGAACTGTTCACCTTGCCAACACCTTTCTCTCTTCTTGGCAACACCTCACTCCACACTCTCAATGGAGTTTATTGCGTGAACATGCATGCCATTTGCTCACTTTGCTACTGTTGGGGGGAGCCTCAGAACCTAGGGTATGGTGAGCTCGTCACCTTGGCTTAGCTAGTCCACCAGCTCACATCATGGCGTTAAGAACGATACTATCCTTGGCTGTTAGTCTCTGGTGCCATAAATAACAGCTTATGCGGTGAGCATTTTTTTTTTAATAAATTTAATAGAGTATATGTAGATCCATGACATCATTTTACTCCGTGACACCATTTTTTTTATCAATAAAATGTGTTTGGATGTCATTAACAAAAGTGATACCATCAACAAAAAATGTTGTGATGACATAACTTTTGCCTATGACATCACCTTACGGCACCCACCATAAAATAGCGCTTTAAAATACCATGGTTTTAAAAGGCTCGCAAAGGCTCCGTAAAAGTCTTGCAAAGGCGTGAGGCTTGGTCATGCCCCCACGCCGCCTCATGCATCATCTTTTTATAAACTATATATATATGAAATATGATATAAATACATAAATATTTTCATATTTTGTGCCGCCTTATATCACGCCTAATAAACGCAAAAGTTTAACGCGAAGAAGGCAGCGCGTGAGGGTACACAAAAGTTGCCATAGACCACACCACACACAGCCACTCCACACTCTCCCATTTCATTTCCACCTGAACAAGCATCATAACGGCATAACCAAAAACCCCTAAAAACACACACACACACACACACACACACACACACTTACATCTCAAAATGTCAACCTTTTTTAGAAGACTAGCAAAATCAACACCGATCACATTCAAACAATCACAATCACAATCACAATCATCTCATTTCCGGTTACCAGTTGGAGCAGTCGCCGCTATCTCCGGTGGAATCTCCTATTTCTACTACTTCTCTGAGCCTAATTTGGTAGATTTATTATTCATCTTATTAATTCAGATATATTTTTAAAAAGTTTTGTTAGAGTTTATGTTGATTAGGTTTACGTGTTAACTAATTATTTTATCTCATTGTGATTTTGATTACGAGCTGAGCGTCGCGTTAGTATTATGTGCGTGTTAGGATTTAATTATTCGATTTGGTAGTATCGTCAAGGCGTAGCTGTTTTGTTTTAAAAAAGTGTTTGGTAACGTAGCTGTAAAATGTAAATGCTAGACGCGTCTTTTATTAATGTTACAAATAGGAGCGTTTACACAAAGCTAAACACTAGAGGTGGCAAAATGTGCCCAGAAGCAAAAAGATGGGCTAAATGGGCACATTTTTAGAAAATTTGGGCACATTTAGCCCCCTTCTTTTTTTGAAATGGGCACATATAGCCTATTGAAAACTTAAATGGGCACAAACGGGCACTTTTTTTTTCTCTCAATTGTTGAACGTTAACGATCGTTTTAAAGATTTTTTTTATATAATATATTTATTTTTGTTAATATAAATAAGATATTACGTTTAAGGAATTTATTTAGTCGTTTTAGGTATTTTATTAAGCGATTTCTATAACATGTGCACGTTTGGCCCGTGCCCGTTTAAGCCCGTGCCCATTCTAGCCCGTGCCTGTTTTAGCCCGTGCCCGTGCCCGCCCGGCCCGCCCGTTTTGCCACCTCTACTAAACACTCATCGACAAACATTGCCTATATTTTAGATATGATGATGATGATTTGTGATTGTGTTGGTGTGATATGTGTGTGGTAGGTGAGGTGAATGTTTGGCGTTTTGATTCATATGATATGTTACGGTTTATGTGTTTGTTAGTTAGGAGCGTAATTGTTTGTTGTAGAAATATGATGATTATTGATCATGTAGTTGTGTGGATAAAGTGATGTGTGTGTGTTAGGTGAGGTGAAGCTTCCGTATTCTGTTTGATTTAGAGATTGTAGAGAAATGATGATTTGTGTATATTGATGTGAGATGTGTGTTTCGTGAGGTGAAGCTTCAGCGTGTTTATTTATCTGAGGATATGTTAGGGTTTGTGTGTTTGCTAGTTTAGGAACTGATTATTTGATTTGGTAGCGTTCTAACTTAATATATGATGATTTGTGATTGTTTTGGTGTGATGTGCGTGTTGTGTCATGTGACTGCAGCGTTTTGTTTAATTTGAGATGTTAGAGTTTTTGTGTCTCCTATGCTTGTTTTGAAATTTTGTAGAGAATCTACGATTTGTGTTTATGTTCGTGTGTGTGGTAATCTGTTTAAGGTGATAGTGTAAATAAACGATGATTTGGTAGTTTTATGCTTGTTATTGTAGTTATCTGGATGTAAAGAAATTATGATTTGTGTTTATATCAGTAGTACGATGTGTGTTCCAGGTAAGGAGAAGCTTCTATGTTTTGATTGATTTGATATGTTAGGGTGGGTGATTTTCTTAGTTAGGAACTCATTATTTGATTGTTTGATTTAGATATTGTACATAAATGATTATTACGCAGTATTTGTGACTATGTAGCTGTGTGGATAATGTGATGTCTGTTCGTTAGGGTGAAGCTGCTGCACTATGATTGATTTGAGATGTTAGGGTTTATTCATCTTATTGTACCTTGATTTGGATAGCGTAGAAAGATGATGATTTGTGTTTTAAGTAGTGTTAATACTAGTGTGTGTGTGTGTGTGTGTTCATAGTGAGGTGAATCTTCAGTATTTTGTTTGATTTGAGATGTTTTGATTATGTAAATTAGGTTTGTGTGTGTTTGCTATCTATAAACTGACTCTCTGATAGTTTCTTTGAGTCGTCTAGAGAACATGATAACTAAATGTCAATAGAAAAGAAATTTACTTATTCAGTTACGAGCAAAAAAAAAAAAGAAGTTAAAAGTGAATCTTGGATATCAAATGCGTTGGGGTTCACCATTCAACTAGTTCTACTAGATGGTAGAAGCGGAAAAATATACACAATCGATAGAATAAAGTTGGTGTAGATACTAGGTTTGCTTGATGATTTTAGTGTAGCCTTTTTTTGACAGATGAGGGCCTATGAAATGTTCATTAAAATATATATTGGTTAAGATGTTGCTAGTCATCTGGAAAAGCAAGAGAAGAGTAACAGAATAAAGTTACTAAATTGTACAGCATGGCATACCTCACTAGACTTATGGTTTTAATTGATGATTCATGTTACTAGTTAAATTAAAATATAAACAATGTTTTAAGAAGATCTAAAGCAAGATATGCTAGCATATCGTCACGTGAGTACGCGACTAGTAATATGGCCTTAGGTGTAACTAATTGGAATACCGAATGGCCCAATCAAACAATACTTTTAATGTTTTTACATTCTTGCGATGTGAGATGGCCTTATGTGTAACTAATTGGAATATCGAATGGCCCAATCAAACAATACTTTCAGTGTTTTTACATTCTTGCAATGTGAGATGGCCTTAGGTAGTTAGGTGTCACTCTATATCATTGTGCACCACTTGTTCTTTTGAGAAAGAAATCCTTTATTCTGCTTGAATTGTACAAAACTTGGATCCTCTTAAGAAGAGAAAATCCAATAAAAATATCACTGATCAATTGTTTGTTATCTCTATTGACAGGCTCATTTGGATGAAATCAAGGAGGAGACAGGTCCGAAAACTGGTATGTTTTCTGTTGCGGTCTCTCACCTCTTCATCATTCTAGATAGATTACGACTTTTTAACTGTGGATATAACTGGAAATGTTACTGTCAGTCAACACAGCAATACACACTATGTTTCTGTCTGGTACTACCTGCATAATTAGATCTCTGGTTGGATTGTACGAATCTCTATGAAAGATGAAAATGATACTCTTTTTTTTAGGATGCACCTATATATATTTACTATAGATGCGATCTTTCGCTTTGGGTGGAATTTAAACAAACAAGGCTTTCCTACTCTGTGAAGTTAACTTTTATGTTTACCCATTGCCTATACTCTTTTTACCTTGATATATTGTTGACCGTTCTTGCTTATAACACTATAAAGTTAGAGAAACAGTGCTCCGGTTGTGTCCATGGGTCATTGTTGTTATATTTAGTGCATGGGCATTGGTCTCAGGATAGCTACATGTCTCATAGAAACATGTAAGTTGTGATATGGAAGATAAGCTATGAACATACAAACATTGTTCTCAACATTTCTCTAAAAGCATCAGGCCATCAAGTGTATCTGGAATATGACATTTGATAACGATATCCTCTATTCCAGCTTTTGAAGAAGTTTTTTACATCACACCTTAAAATTGCAAAAACTATTTTCAGCGTCGCCCTTCTGTCTGTTATGTGTGTATCCGTTATCTGCATGTGTTGTAAGACGTAGCAGTGAACTAGTGACATTTGTTTACTTTAAATATGTTTTGTATTCCGAGATATATAGGCTCTGACCTTGCTTAACTTGATGTATCTTTGGTGATCACAAGTAACTTAATATCAAATGATTGTTGTGTATTTCAGCTCTGATTGCTGATAAATGGAAAGAGTTTAAGCTTCAAGAGAAGGCTAAAGTCAGTCACAACACCTATTTATACAGGTTGTGCTCATGCTCAATATATATATTTTTTTAATTATTATTATTTTATTATTTTTGTATCAAAGATTAACAAAGCATATTACTTTCTCTTTGGTTGTACATGTAGTTTTTAGTCTAATATTGGATCTGTCCTTAACAATTGATCTGTGGAGTAATGTTTGCCCTCAATACTTACAGGTTTTCTTTTGATCCAAATCTCAAATTGGGACTGGATGTCGCATCATGCCTCGTTACAAGGTATGTTTGCGAACACCTTTTGAAAACAAATTTTTAATAGTAGCTATTTAGGTAAACACACTTGGCTCTAGAAAGAAACTTCAGAGTTTTTAATTTAAAATGCATATACTGCCGCCTCATTTATCTATTTTGTTCTTGTTTTGTAGGGCTCCATTGGGAGAAGATGATGAAGGGAAAAAGAAATATGTTGTTCGCCCGTAAGTTTCATGTGAAAATGGGCATGTTTAATTCACAGATAGTATCTATGCTTGCTTTATTGGTATGGTCCCATATATGATCTATGGTTCCAATTTTTAAGATTATTTCCAATGTTATGTCTTCTTTGTAACACTTTTCTTCAAATTTACAAAAAGTTTTCATATCACCTTAAGTTTTCGGTTTTTAATCAAAACCAAGTCAAGCGTCTGAAATGAAGGCATAATTTTTTTGCAAGAAGAATTGCAAGTGGTTGTTTGCAACTTGCACGCAAGATCATGATACTATCCGGGTACTTATTATGTGATCATGGATTATTTTCTTTTATGCTTTGATTATAACATGTGTGTCTTCAGGTACACCCCGATATCGGATCCAGATTCTAAAGGTTACTTTGATTTGATGATCAAGGTATGCCATTCCGACTACATCTGCTCATGATTATGGTCTGATAAAGTTATGATACTTAATTTACATTTTTTGTCCAGATTTATCCCGAAGGGAAAATGAGCCAACATTTTGATAAACTCAAGCCGGGTGATGTGGTGGAAGTAAAAGGGTAAACCAGTTAATCAAACTAGTATTATACTCTTGATGAAATTGTCTATATGACTAACAAAATGGATTTTCTTTCGCAGACCCATTGAAAAGCTCAGATACACTCCTAATATGAAGAAACACATTGGCATGGTGAGTGCTTTTTTTAAAAAAATATCTGTTATCATCGACATGAAGAATATGTATTGTAGTGTGTAAATTGCTTTACTGGTCCAGATTGCAGGTGGGTCAGGAGTCACTCCAATGCTTCAGATTATTGAGGCCATTCTTAAGAATCCTGATGATAATACCAAAGTAAGAGATATTGTCATCTTGTATATTTCTCCGTGGATTTAAATTTATTTCCATCTGACGTGTGTTATGAATCCTTTTATTTCAGGTAACTTTGATTTATGCTAATGTATCTCCTGATGACATCCTGCTGAAAAAGAAACTAGATATGCTTGCTGCTAGCCACCCCAATTTGAAGGTACTCTCGCCTTTTTTTCTAGACTCTTAGAGCAATGCTTTATGCCCTAAACGCCCAGTTTGCCACCTCTAGCCTTTTATTAATTTTTGTTCAACTTGGCAGGTTTTTTATACTGTTGACAATCCGTCAAAGTATTGGGTTGGTGGTACAGGTTACATATCAAAGGATATGGTCTCAAAAGCCTTTCCCTCTCCAAGTGACGACACACTTGTACTTGTAAGATCTCGTCTTATCATGCTCGCATAACGTCCAATCTAAAATGCATTTGATAACATTTCTTGTTAAATCCATATACTGTTGTAAATTTGGAAATCTTGTAATTGCCTAATTATTGCGTTTTTAAGTTGCATATAATCGATTTCTAGTGTTTGAATGTCTTGAACTTGATTCTGATTATACATGGGCAAATAGTCAGTTTAGGAGTAACCTTACACTAGTTTTATTTATTGTGTGTGCTGTCCATTAAACACTTTGATTAATGAAATACTTTTTTACCTGGTTGTCGTAGGTGTGTGGTCCACCTGGCATGATGGAGCATGTATCTGGCGGGAAGGCGAAAGATTGGTCACAAGGCGAGGTTTGTTAAGGGAGCCTGTACCTTGTGTTTATCTAACGCATAATCACATATCTACATATCTAACCACAAATGACATATTTTTACATTCTTGCAGGTGAGCGGTGTACTCAAGGAGCTTGGATACACACAAGAAATGGTCTACAAATTCTAATTTATAGGTGAGTTCAACTCCCATAAACATTGTAATAAATTTTGTCATGAAAACAATGCTTGGCTGTGTCGACAAGTGGATCAAGCCTTTTTCAGAACTTCGAGCACAAACGCATACTAAAGCAACCAAACACCTCGTATAAGAGAGACGGTTGTCAACACTGATTTTTGTATTCTTTTTCTTTTTTGTTTTTGGTGGAAAACTTGAAAATGGAATGGGCTGCTAGCGGTTTTACTACAATAAATGTAGGAGCAACTTAGTTGTCTTTTGTTATTTACAGGCTGTAGCAATGCCTTCAATTTGCATTAGTAATTGTTATGAAAAAGTGTTTAATTAACAAGATACATTTATTACACTAAATCTTAATCATTCCATTCGAAATCATCATGTTTCTTGCTTCTTTTTTCCTGATTACATCATTGTGTGTAGTAGTGATGAAATTAAAAAGTTTAGAAGGTGTGATGTGAATTTGCAACTATTAAATGTGTACAATTTCTTCAATGAATCGAAAGTATTTCAGTCCGTTAGATACGAGTTTGTTAGACTAGTTGCAATGGTTCGGTTCCCTTGCCGCCCTCCCTCGCCTCACCCCCAAAGGACCAGTCACAACCCCGTCTCACCCATTACAGCCCCTCACAACTAGTCCCTCACCCAAAAATTGCACCAAGTTGTATACTATGTTTGTGTGTGTTTTATTAAATTATTATTGTAGTTTTTTTTTTTTTTTTTTTGTGTCATCGGTTTTCGTATTACACTAAATTGGTCATTAATTATCCTTGACAGAAAAAACTGATGTGACAGTGGAATCAGCGTCACCATTACACTTGTCTTAATTTCACTCTCTTTTCTATAAAATTCTGGACACTTGATAAAGTTACCAAACCTTTGTTTTCACTCTCTTTTTTATAAAATTCTGGACGCTTGGATAAAGTTACCGAACCTTTGTATTTGTAATTATACATACATAGTTGCATCAACAATGAAATGTCTTTTCCAACTTTGATAAAGTTACTAGGTATCTTTACTTTTTCTTTTTGTCTTTTTACCAATTTTCTTGGTTACGATAACCATACGGGAATTGATTTGCCCGCTTTGTATATTAATTGGGACATTCTAATTGTGCATGAAATACTTGTACAATTTTAAACAGTCTCTTCAACTACTTGTATCTTGAGTGTGTGAATAACTTTTTAAAATGTGCAAATCATTAGTCTAACCATATATATTAACCAACTCTTTTGTGGTACGAGAAGTATGTAGTCTTTTTTTATAAATCTGTATTACTGTGTACTTTTCATAAGATAAACTAACTACTAGGCGGACTCAAGACTTTAAGTTATTAGGTGCATTTTTTTTCACAAGTATAAAAGAAAAAAAATGAACTAATAGTTACGATTTCATATTAGTGGACTAACCGAAAATGATATGTATTGTTTTTTATATGTTAGTAGATAACTGAAAAAAAACATATATTTGTGTGACACAAAATTTCAAAACCAGATTAATTTTAGAGAAATCAGTATTTATAACGAAAATTTACACTGGGCGTTCCATGAACCCGGAAGGTGCGTCCCTAACTACTAGTATAATAATGTATACCTGAGATGGAAAGGCATTGACCAAATGCAATGTGTTAAATTCTTAGCGATTCTCGTTTGACTTTGTGTCTCTTTCGCTGGCAATGAAACATTGAAAACCGCCTTTTGTTACTTAACTTTCAAACTACCATTAATATATCCTTATCAAATTGTGAAATCCCAAGAATGTTTATGGGTAATAATGTCATTTTACACTTTTTATAGATGCCATCATCTGACCTTTTCCCTCTTGATGCTTCATTTGTCATCTTCCTTCCCTATACTCAATAAAAACAAGTCAAGACATCCATATATTTGCACTTGACTCTCTCTCACACACACACAAACTCTTAAAACAAAAAGCAAAAGACCCATTTGAGAGAGTTACTTATGGCTGGATTACCAAGGTCAGAAATGTCATTTAGAAGATCAGGGTCATCTGGGCTTGTATGGGATGATAAGTTATTATCAGGAGAACTTAAACCAAAAGAAGAAGATGAAAAAGTGAAAAAAGAGCCACAAAGATCAGAACCAAAACCATATAGGACTACTGAAGTTGCACCAACTATTGATCCACCTTCACCTAAGGTTTCTGGTTGTGGTGCTATTTGTAGCATGTTTGGTAACTCTTCTAAGAACCAGAAGCAGAGAAAAAGGAGGTAAATTATTCAATGTCAAATCCTAGAAAATCTTCTTGATTTGGTTCAGAATCTTGGAACTTATCTTGATTTGGTTTTGGTTTGGCCAAAAAATGAGTCTTGAGATGCATGTTGTTTGTTGAGTATGTTTGTTGGTTAAGTTATGTTTTGGGTATATATTTATTTATATGTATGTTTGTATGAGTTAGAGATTGATTATAAAGATATATACTTGTTGGAGTATCATGTTTGTTATTTGTATGTAGAATTTGAGCCATAAAGTAATCTGTTGTGTTCTAGAGTTTAAATAACTTTAGATTCATTGTTTCTTTCATGTAAAAATTGTTCCCCAAATTACATGGTACTTGCTTCCGGACTTTAGCGGAGACCGGAGGGCCACGGCCCTCCCAAAACTTTAAGGTTTTACTTATATCTGCTTAAAAAGAAGGCCCTTCCAAATGAACTGATATATAGCACTCGGCCCTTTCAATAAATTCAGCCAAGTTCCGTCTATGCTTATGTTATTTCCCAAAAAACAATACATTCGTTACTTGTGAAAACAAATTTAGGAAAATGAAAAGTATATTTAGGAGTGTTTGGGATTGCATATGTTCGGCTTAAGCTCATAAGCACCTACCCATATGCTTATCTAAGAGATGCTTATTTTATCAAAATGTAAGCAAGTAAGCATAAGCAATCTACTAAAAATGCTTTCTTTTCTTTTAGAAAACGCAAAAAGCGTATAATCATTTAAAATATGCAATTCGAAACAACATATAAGTCTGTATGTTAGCAATAAACTTCTTTTTAATGTATTCAGCTAAAGATATGAGCTAATAAAGAATGAGCCCTTGATTTGAGGGAATGAGATTGATTACGAAATATTGTGTTTGGTGTCATTGAGGGATTCATTCCAGTTCTGTTTTTTCTTTATGACTTTTGTTACCATTTTCTTTACTAATAGTATGAGGACGATACTAGGTCTAGCCTCGTTGTTCTCTGGAGGACCCGCCTCAAAGTCAGTCCGTCGATCCAATTCTGATCCTTTCCAACGCCTAGATGCTTTTGAAATCAAATAGCAGCGCCAACTTCACATCGTTTTTAGAGATGATATCCAACCGTATGTATGCAATAGTTTTGAAGCAGCTATACTTGGATCTGTTTGATCTAGCCGGCCAGGTCCTAAAATATATAGCATTTTGATACCCAAAATATAACAAACCAAACATGATTGGTATAAAATGAATGATAGACAAAACTGCATAAATCATAAAATAGTGTTGAGCACTATATATGTAGTGTAAGTGTAAGGAGTCGGACAAGGCCCATCCATCCGCGCGGGGTATGACGAGTTAATGTATAAACAGTTACACCTCAAATGGAATTGATTTGCGCATTTTATGGATTGATTGAGACATTTCATTTCTGCATTAAATACTTGTACATTATTAAATATTCTGCTTTAACTGTTTGTAACTTGAGTATGCAAATGACATTTGAAAGTGTGCAAATCACTAACCAAAACTAAAATGCTTTCAGAATATTGTTTAGTAAAATATTGACTATAAACAATATGTCAATTGAATTAGTACTTTAATGTTTATTAATGACATAAATCTACTCAAGCATCATTTTTTTTTTTTTTTTTTTTTTTTTTTTTTTGCATTTCATTTCATATTGCATGAGTTCACTTATCGAGCTATTTGGGCTTGATCAAAATTATTTGATTAAACATTTTCATAATCCAATGCATTTTTTTTTAAACCGGCCAAATAACCGAAACCGGTTTTGAAAAAAAAACGGTTATATAATTATGGGCCGGTTTTTTAACCAAACCGGTTACACCGGTTTTCAATTTAGGGGGAGACCGGTTTTTTACCGGTTAAAACCGGTTTTTTCAAATGACCGGTTAGAAAACCGGTTTTAACCGTCTCCTCCGAGTTTTAAAACCGGTCTAACTAAAACCGGTTATCTAAAACCGGTTTTTACCGGTCTTTCAAACCGGTTTTAACCGTATATTTGCACCTATAATATATAGTCATATAGAATATAATTGTTTCATGAAAATGTTTAAAGTATAATAAAAGCTTTAAGTTTTGTTTTAATCACAGTGGATCTTGTGTATTTAGGTTGTCTTGATAAGGCGTTCAATCCTCCCTATTTTCCCGCCACGCCGCCTTTTTTCTCCAAATGATCTTCAGCGATTGGGTGCACTGTAAGGCGACCATGATCTTTTTTTAAACATTTTTAACACAAACTAAAATTTCATTAATAATTAAAATGTTACAATACTAAATAAAACAATAATATATTAAAATAAAAACGACACGAAATCATAAATCCTAATCTGAATGCTCGCATGCGAGAATCATACGAGGAGTCCGATAACCAAGAAATTCTCGACGCGAGCCAAACGTTCTGGTCAGCAAAATTCCCAACAAAGCTAGCAGACGAAGTTGATGCACCTACACCATCGTTTTTGTTCTCCCGATAGCTCCAACTGATTTTGGTGCTGATGTTGTTCGATATCTGTTGAACACACTCCCACAACTTGTCAGCAATGTCGTTGTCTTTGCGGGCTTCATCATCAAAAATTTGTCGATCACGGCTTTTCGTTAAGGCGTAATGTCGTTGCAAGTCGTGTAGTCTGCTCTCATACGTTGCTTCTCTGCCCTTACCTGCTCAAACAGATTGATAACGTCTATAATAGCGTTTTTTCGAGCCACGTCATCTTCTTCGCATTGGTTTTTAACGTACATTTGCATATCTTCAACGGAATGGGGGAGACGGCAAGCCATAATAAATCTTGTGTTGAGAAGTACTTTGAGGTTGAATTGTGTGAAATGAGATTTGTGGATTGAAGTGTGTTTATGTTGTGTATTTATAAAGGTTCATTTTTTTTATAACCGTTATATGCAACGGTTTAAAGATAAAGTGGAACGTTTCAATCGATCGTGTACACGACTAGGTTGGTTTCAAATTTTGTGCGATCGAAATGCCACATAAGGACGATTGACACTCACTCGATCGTGTAAGTCGATCGTCTCCATCTACTGGGGCAGCCTTATGTTCGTGTAGCATGAATAAGTCCATGTTATTAAACATTTTCATAATTCAATAGATTTATTATTAAATTATGTTTATCAACAATCTATTACGACTCAATCTCTACTAAAATATTATTTTTTCTTTTTTTCACCTACACAACTAATTTATA
Source organism: Chrysanthemum lavandulifolium (assembly GCA_022545495.1). Lineage (NCBI taxonomy): Eukaryota > Viridiplantae > Streptophyta > Magnoliopsida > Asterales > Asteraceae > Chrysanthemum > Chrysanthemum lavandulifolium. The sequence continues at coordinate 4,328,197 of CM040238.1, forward strand.
CAGTACATTTTTACCAATAACCCAACCTAACAAATACATACAATCAATCTATTCTTTTATAAAATAATGAATATTAAAAAGAAAAAAGAAAAATAAAACAAATAGTCATTCACTAGCCGCCATGTGTCAGATTGAAGGTTGGCAATTTAAGTTTGCATGTGACCTTAGTCGTGAGAGGATTTTAGAATTTTGATTAAAATATTAGTATTTGTGTATGACGACCGATAAGGGTGGTCAACCCATTGATTTAATCATTTTATATACATGTTATTATTATGAAAATGCAAGCTCGTCCCTCTTTATATAAGTGAGTTTCCTTCCCATTTGTTGAATCACGAAACATTATAACCCTATTCAAACAAGAATGAATTCGGGAATGGAAGCAGGAAGACATAGATCAGCAACACCTATTCAAACAGAACAAGATCCAAATATTTCATTAGCGGATCCAGCAATAAGAACCGAGAGAAGACGGTACCTCTATGCAGCACAAGTGCCATCACTGAACGCCAGGCCACCTACTTTTGTGTACGGGGATGAGGAGCCTATCAGCTTGGAAGACGGTACTTTTGGTTTCGACGATTACATATTAAAACTATGGCAAACATGCATGTTGTTGAATGTTTTTATAAATCCATAGCATAATGACTGAAGTCGGAACAAATTTAGTTTTAGAATGTCAAATAAGTTATAAACAAATAATCAGATATATATATTCGTAAACCATCATACTTGTCCATTTTCCTTATGAGGTTGGGGCATTATGTTGTTGAGCAGAGCATATATAAGTACCGGTACCAATTTCACTCTCCCTAGAAGTTCGAGTCATTTGGAATTTAGGCCTAAACTCGAATTTCTTTCAACTATTTTCTTTCAGTATCCCGAAGGTTTGTAAGAAAGGTCCGCAAAGTGTAATTTTGTTTTTCTTTTTGTAATTTATATATAGTTCCTGTACTCACTTCAACTCTTGAGCATACAATCATTGCCCCACCAGAGGTGATGAGGAGAATCGAGGAAACAAAGCGTGAACGTTTAGCAGCAGAAGCAGAAGAAGCAGCAACTGGTTTGTCCTCTGCTAACAGCTTATTATAGTACTTGTTTTGAAGCCTTTTATATCTGTATCAAAATTCAATCAAAGTCATAAAATCATTTTTTTATGTAGTCATACATCTCAACATGTGTGTACTATTTTAAACCTTCTCGTTTAAGATCTACTTAAACTCAAAATCGACCTCATTTATGTTAATATATTTAAGTTGGCTTTAGCTTGTATCTTTGTACTGTTGGCTATTTAATAGGTATTAAGCGCCCTCAGGAGCAGGGAATTTGGTTTTCAGACGAAACTTTTGTTATTGGGGATCCATGCCCTGAACTACTACACTATGTGGAGCCATATGCTAATGGTAACAACTCTGATTCTGAACTTTTTACAACTTTCTGTCTAGAATGCAATCCACTTTTATAGTGGCTATTGTTGTATCTTATTATGATCATTTTGTGTTAGGTACCAAACTTGAAGCGGACGGCGGAGGACCTGTTCTCAAGCGCCATCGTGAGGATCCAAACTCTGCAGCAGCAGATTCATCAGAAAGTGGTTCCAATAACAATTAAACAGATTCTATCACTTTCATAAGTTTTATTCATAAGTTTGCATGAACGAATCTGTTAACGATGGGTTCAATACAAACACTAAATTCCATCAAAATCGAGTGAACTTGTTTTTATTTTATTTATTTATTTTTTTTTCCTCATTCTTTTTTGGTATGAATAAAGCTTCTGGCCAATGAAAGAAGGTGATAAATTTCAGCCAATCAGAAGAAAATGAAAGATTTTCATTCTCGAACTGTAGTTTTCATACATGGATAGCATTTTGATACCCAAATATAACAAACCAAACATGATTGATATAGAATGAATGATGGACAAACCTGCATAAATATCAAAATAGTCTTGAGCATATATCATGTAGTAGTAAGCCCATCCCATCCGCGCGGGTATGAGAGTGTGTAAACAGTTACACCTCTATCCAAAGGTAAAAAACTTTCAGAATATCGTTTAGTAAATCTTGACTATAAACAATATGTCAATTGAATTAGTACCTTAATGTTTCAAAATTAATAACATAATTCTACTGGAGCATCAATATATTTCATGATATTTTTTTATATTATTTTTTGTTTTTTGCAGGAGAGTTAACACTTAACACGTAAGTTATTTGGGCTTGATCAAAATCGAGTCAAGCTCGAGCTATTCAAATAGACTTTGAGTAAAACTTTTGAGCAAAACTTGTAAAACGCGTGAGTAAAACTTTTGAGCAAAACTTGTAAAGATTTATAAGTATGTCATATCATAACACAATTAGTTTATAAAGTTTTTGTTCTTATAAAATTTTATTTACTATACATGAATTTCTTACAACTTAATAATCATCTCACATAAGTCAAATGCCATTTATTATGAAGAGGTTTAAGAGTAACAACATTTTCAGTGCACTAAACTACTAAAGTGTGAATCACGCTTTTTATTAGTTTTAAAGCTTTTCTTATACCTTTCATCGTGGTCTTATATCCTTTGTAATTTTACGTGATTCGCATACTATATAATCGAGTCGAGCCTTAAAGTATCAATCCGATTAATGTTAATATTTTTTAATATATTAAATTATTCTAATACTGATAGTCAAGTCATGCCGAGCCCGAGAGTGTTGATTTCTTCTCCCACGCTTGAGCCTGAAAATTAGTACTCGGGTTGAGCTCGGCAAGGTTTGACTCTACACTTATTTTATGTACTTTTGATACAAAACGGTTAATTGTAACACTTATTTCATTCATATTTATCTATACGAATCATAATATAGACATATACCAATGAAATGTAAACTCGTGAGATTGGGCCCAGCCCATTAGGGTCTTCGTTCAGGTTTAAAACCTATTAAAAGCTTTAAGTTTTATTTTAGCTATATTTATATTTATATCATTATATGGCATGAATAGATATATATTTTTAAATCTTTTCATAATTTAATACATGTGCTATTATAATCATTTTATATATATATAAAAGCTTTATACATAGTGAAAATTGGTTTATAACTTAAAAAGGTTTATGAAATGATGATTAAGCAAGCTTGTAAACCTATAAAGAGGTCCACAAGTGTGGATGCTCTAAGACGATTGTTCTACAAGATATTTAACGCTTAAACTATATAATGAACCATAATAATAGTGACCGGACAAAGTTAACTGTGACATGAGATGTCATCTTTATTGTTTAGAAATTATTTATTAAATTAAAAATAATTAGGTAGACCTTATTTTGAAACAAACTAAAATAGTAAAATGGGTACTCATTAAACCAGGCGTGATGGATGAGGTGAAAGGGAGGTGAAGTGAAGGTGAAGTAGAGGTGAACGGTGAACGGTGAACGAGAACCCATGACAGGTCGAACATGTTGGCGCACCAAAAGTGAAAATGAAGGTGTTCGGTGAAGCACTTCGTCTAATGAAAATCAAGAAAAAGGTGAGGTAACGGCTAAAAAATGGATTGTTGCACATTTATTAAAAAAATAATAATTTAAACACCAAAAATCGTTGGAGCTGAAGCCAAAAATGTGAGATACATATAAATTAAAGAGTAAATTACAGATTCGTCCTTGTGGTTTGCGTTGACCATGAGGTTTCGTCCTTTGACCAAAAAGTTGCACCATTAGTCCTTAAGTGTGAAGCGTTATGCGTTAGTCCCTTGACCAAACGACGTTAAGTTTGACCGTTAAACATGAGGTAAATTCGTCATTTCAACACCCATTTATCACAAAATAGATTTAGATCGGATCATCATCCTCCATCTCTTTCACACCTCATTCCATCTCCTCCTCACACCGCCGCTCTTTCACCGCCTCTCATAGCCTTTGACCGTCCACTGCTATGGTCGCCGTTCAAGGCAAAAGGAAGACCAAGGGTGCATTTGTTGCTCTGAGTTTAGGCGACGGGGTTCTGATTCATTTGGATTCCGTTTGGTTCGTGTTGTGAAGCCATAGCACCACCACGACGCACAACCACCACCACCATCTCCACCTTAGTTCTCTCTTCTTTGATTAAAGAGTGTAATTGACTTAGTTTGTAAGGGTCGGTCGAGGACCGTTTGGATTCAGTTGACCCATTAGGGTTCTGGGTTGAAGCCACTCAAGATGGTGTGTGTTTGTCTCGGTTAGACTCACAAAAGACACCCCAAGGGTTGTGTTTGTATCGTCTAACAGCGACTAAAGGGTGCATATTTGTTGTGCTTGTGTTTGGTCCGAGCCACGTGACCAAGAGGTTTTCGTTGAGGTTATTTGTTGATGTGTCGAAACCACTTAGGGTGTGTTTGTTTGTTCGACTTGCGACCGCCCACACCAATCGGTGTTTGGCTTGAGGTCTAGCCCACCAAATCGCAACCCAGCGTGGGTGCGCTTGGTTCATTGTTACAACCTACACCAAGGCTACTAGAGTATGTTTTGTTTGCTTATTTCTTGTTATTCAGCTAATAGTATAGGCTAGATTGGTTTTGTTTTGCTTGGTACATAACTCATCACGTGAGGGTTCAGTTGTGTTTCGGTTCGGGTCAAAACCTTTTACACCAGCTCGTTTACCAAACTTACCAAACAGAAAAGACGAAAGGAAATGATGATGGTGACGAGTCGCGTACAAACGAGTTGTGTTTCGGTGGCGGCCGGTGATGAGGTGAGAGAGAAAGAGATGAATTAGGTTTAGGGTTAGGGTATAAATGAGAGAAATGGTGAGGATAGACAAGAAACTTGAAATGATGGTGGTAATGGTTAAGAGAAGAAGATAGTGAGGGTATTTTAGTATTTTACCCGAGTTTATGATCAAACTTAACGTCGTTTGGTCAAGGACGAGCAGTAGCATAACGTTCACACAGGACGAGCAGTGCAACTTTTTGGTCAAAGGGCGAAACCTGCGGTCAATGAAACCAAAGACGACAGTGTAATTTACTCTAAATTAAATTATTACTTTATGGTTTAATTTCCTAATAAAATTTAATTTAACTTTTTAATTATTAATGTAATTTTTTGTTTAGTATTAGTGAAGGTTTAATTTTAGTATTTATCAAATTTTAAAAAATGAGTTTGGTGGTTTGTTAGTTGATGATCATTATGTCTGAAAGATGAAAGTAAGGCGATGTGTTGAAAAGTTGCTCTAACGGGCTGACGGCTAAACTGTATATGAAAAGGACTATGGGTGTTATCGGGTCGGGTTATAGGGTATATCGGGTCGGGTTAAATCGGGTTTTTAATATGAAATAGTGACCCGCAACCCGACCCGATAAGTACTTGGGTTCGGGTTGTTGTCGGGTCAGGTGATTCGGGTTGTTGTCGGGTCGGGTGATTCGGGTTAATGGGGTTCTTTAGTTTTTCTACCCATAAGATAAGTTACGGCTAAAAAAAGTATATCATGAGTTAAGTAAGATTATGGCTTTTAATATTACAACATGTACAACTAACAGACAATGAAACATGGAGGCGTGTGAAAAAAGAAGCTCAAATTGAGACTCCAGTAAGCAAATACACACATCAGTAGCCTTGGTCTAAAGAAAATAAGAAAAAAACTATAGTAGGAAAAAATTGTTAGCACGAAAATAAACTAAATGAACTATTAAGTATTAACCATAGATAACAGTGTTTGGATCTTTAGCAAAAAGGCTTGAATCTTAACAACGGATAATAACCTTTATAGATGTTGAATGAATATGCATAATTAACCATATATAACAGCGTTTGGGAAGTAATACTAGCACACGCAATTATAAACGAGCTGTTAGTATGTTAAAAGTTAAGTATGCCTCGTCTAATTATTTTAAAAAAATTCATCTCGGGTCTTATCAGGTTGACCCGATAACAAAAATAATTCAACCCTAACCCGACCCGATAATTATATCGGTTATCGGGTTCGGGTCACACAACCCGATAAGATTTTCTAACCCGATTCAACCCGACCCGATAAGCCTTATCGGGTTCGGGTCGAGTCAACCCGACCCTACTGACACTCCTAGATGTGACTATTATGTTGCAAAAGAAATAATGAGTAACACTTTAAACAAATTTCTGATGCACCCAAGTTAGTAAAGGTATGAGTATGAGCATCATTGTCGAAAGTGTGCGACTAGGTGAAGAACGACAATTTTCTGCCCCAATTTTTATACATCTATTTCGGTTTGTTTATTGTTGGTTCAAATCAAAAAAACTTATTTTAATTTGAGCAATTAGATCAAATCAATTGTTCACAATCTCACAACTTGACTTAAGTTGTGTTATACAACTTGAGAGGATCCGGTTTCAAAAATAAATGTATCAATTTATATGCGTTTCTTCCAATTACATTACTTTTTGGGTAAATCCTCTCCATCCTAAACATTCCGTGAAAGTTGATATAGGCAAAATTCTGTATGATCCGTCGGCCAATAATAATGATTCGTTTTTTATTATGATAACTTTCACCCTTTTTAAAATTACATATCTCGCAAACCGTTAATCGTTACGCGATAAAAATTATAATCGTGACGAGAATTAAATTATCTTTACATAGATATATCTTACTATATATTTTTAACAACTTTTTTTTTGAAATTTGGTCAACAAAAATCATATATGATTTGTGAAAATCATATATGATTCGATTTTCTGAATCACATATGATTTTGAGAATCATATATGATTGTAAAATCATATATGATTAAATAAAAATCGAATCATACATGATTTTTAAATCATATATGATTCGTAAAATCATATATGATTTTTCGGACGGAATTTTGAAAAAATGTTTGTTGAAAGTATATAACAATGCATATCATAGAAAGATAATTAATCTCGATATATCAGTGTATTTTATGCGCGAAAATTCTACGTTTGCGAGATATGTTGTTTTAAAAAAGGTGGAATATGATTTAAATAAAAATGGATGGGTATGATTGGTCAATTGGTTACATAATGACAAATATGAGTTACGTGGATCTCAACTCAAACATTACCCCAGTAATATTCCAAAACAATAAATTAGACTTTGATCAACACTAAATAAAAGTGTTCAGAGCTTAGATAATGATTTTATTATATGCAATTTTACGCTATTTCTTCTTAACCCAAAGCATTTTTTTTTTAATATTTATAATTTAGATTGAAAGAAGTGACTGGCCGATTATAAAACTTATGCTTATTTTGTGTCTAAATTTTTCGGCTATAATTAAGGCAATTCCATATTTCTCCAAAAAAATCATCAAAATTCCATATTTCCTCAAACATGCATCAAAATCATTGCACATTATGCATTGTTAACTTGTAAGTTGGATAAATATGGCATTTTATGTTTTATATTGGGTAAATAAATGGTTGCAACAACATGATTTACTTCTTCACAATTTAATAAGTTAACAAACATGAGTTGCTCACAATTAAGCATAAGTTTTATTTTTTCAAATAGCGTATCTATTTTATCAATTGCAATTCTTGGCGCCTTGACAATTCTGAAAAGTCAAATGTCGAGTCATGCAACCAATGTTTTAAAAATCGGGTCTTGAGTCGGCGCTGGTCGAGCTACCGGATCACCAGGTTACCGGCTCAATAGGTTCGACCGTCAGGTCAACCCAGTTTTCAATTCTAGTATATTACAATTTTTCGGCTCACCAAACACCAATAAAACCTTTAATTTTTAATACCAAACATACATAAAATATAAAAAGTTCAATACATTTAGGTTTATAAAACATATACTATACAATACCAAACACATACAATTAAACGAAGATACAAGTTTTAAACTTAAAAACATTATCCATCATCACGTGCAATCCAAACTTATTGTATACATTTTTTAAAATATAAAGAAAAGAAAAATATCATACACGACCTACTTTTGGGCACTATGTTAACTCGAGTCACATGAAATTCGACAGGTTAAACTGGATTCTCAAGCTTCGAAAATTGGTCTAATTTGAGCTTTTTTTTGTCAGATTAGGTTAAACCGGGCTGGTCAAACCAAATTTCAAAACACTGCTTGCAACAACATGAATTTGTTAACAACCTTGTATTCCATTTTTTCTAGCAATGATCACAACAAATAAACCCAAATAAAAAGAAAACACAAAATAAAATATCATTGATTAAATTCGGAAATTACCTGGGACTCACCTCCTTACTTTACTTTTATTCTCATTTCAACGTTCCATCTTTACTTGGGCAAAGTATAAAGGACGAGCAATTTGTCTTCCTAAATATAGCAAATTCTTTACTTGGTCTTCTAAAATTACTAAACACACTTGTATTTCACGCACAAAATGTTTTACTTAGTATAAAAGCAACACGTTATTGACTTATTTCTTTCATTTTAGGTAATCATGGTTTTGTTTTTTGGTAATATCGCGTGATTTGAGTTCGATCTGCACGAGACTCAATCGGGTAAATCTCTCATGTTTCCTAAAAATGTTGGTGTGGCCGCATTAGAAAAAAATTGTTATTACAATTTACAAATAAACTCAATCTGATTATAGACGTTACAAACATGCATCGTTTTCACTTCTCTTATCCACATCTTTCTAGGAAAACAAGTAATTTTTGGTGACCTTTATCAACCGATATTACGTTAACATATATGGGAAAGACAAATCATGTAATTATTGACATGATGTAAATCAAAATTCATTGGAGTATATATTTGGATTATGAAATATTTGATGTGAAACAAGACATGCAAAATGCAAGTGAGCAATCAAAAGATGATGGAGGATGAGTGATTATTTTGTGCATGCAAACAAATATCAACAAAAATATCAACAAAAGATGCTACCTTTCTTTTTCTGGTTTGAGACTATCATTTATGGATAATTTCTTGGCCTACATAAGATATGATATTATTTGAAAGATTTCATACTTGGTAAATCAAAATATTCACACGATTAGGAGCGAATATAAATGCTAGATTTATTTTATAAGAACAGAAAAAGATGTGTTATACGAAATTTAAAACATGACGCATTTAAAAAAAATCGAGAATTATAAGAAAATTTTATATTTAATAGAAATTTTGTGTGTGGTTTATAGTCATTTCAGAACCCCTCTCGGTCCATCCTTACACATAATGATAGGTATTTTCTTGTACGAAACATTTTGTTACATTTATTACAATTTTTGTGTAGTTGTACAGACAAGTAGATCGTAAACATGTAGGTTCTTTAACTAGGATAAAAAGTGTTACAAGTTAGGGTATTAGGATGATTCGGTGTTATGAGCGGTACGTTCTGCGCGGAGGATTTGGGTTACTTCGATGCTCCGATTTTGAGGATCCAACAGTATACTGCTAAAATAAGCGTAAATTGCTAGTCTCACTACAAGATTCTCCTAAGATCAAGATCCAATGTAAGAGCAGGTAAAACGAAGTTAGGGAATGAATATTGTATATTAGTGTAATAAATACTAACACACGATGCTTACTTAGTGAAATATGTAACATATTTTCTAAGAGACTCTTACTCTAATACAAACAAGTATTTTTAATGGTTTTACGTCTGAGCCTTAAGTGTGGTAACGCCAATGAAGCTGAAATTTTTTGGCTTGAACCAAAGCGATGCCACCATACCAGCACTCCCTGCGTCAAAGCCCAAGCCAAACTATTGGCGTACGCCATTCTTCAAAAAAAATTTTAATCGGGTTTTCTTGAGTTTGTGTTTTAGTTAGGTATGTTGAGTCTCAAAAGAGGTGCTCTGGCTAAGCAAGATAATATTTTGATGTATGAGTGTGAAAAAAGAACACTGAAATGACAGTGAGATAGTTTTTTGACTTGAGTCAACATACATAGCACAAGTAAATTGAATGGACTGTGTTTAAGTAACTGTCTCGCATACATATAAGTAAAGAAAGACACTAACAGAAATTTTTAAGCCAATATGAAATAACACATACATATAAGTAAAGAAATGGACTGTTTACCCTATATGAAATAACACAGCTTAATTGAATGGACTGTTTTTAAGCCTAATTGAATGGACTGTTTTTAAGCCCAAGCAAGATAATGGACTGTTTACCCTATATGAAATAACACAGCTTACTAAAATAAATTCCACGTGTTAAGTAACTGTCTCGCATACATATAAGTAAAGAAAGACACTAACAGAAATTTTGGTACACTCTATCCAACGATCAGAACTCGTTGTTGCTTGAACCACAAGTATTCACTCATTCCAATACACTTGTAAAACACATAAATTGTCCCGATGAAGTATGCAACTACTTGTCTACTTGGCTGCTGACAATCCCCTAGTGAAAAAAAAAATAGTTTAATACGTTATAAGGTGTACATTTATATGATATATATTAGATTTTAAACTCTTGACTGAAACAGGATCTTTTCATAAGCCTATAACTCTGACAATTCTTAAAAGCTTTTTAGATAAATCTAACCTTAGAAACAGCCAGGTTCACCATCGATGTTGTTTGACGTATCTTTTTTTAGAAGGGGTTACAGTAGTAAAGTTAAAACCATTATTGGTTTCAAAATGGAATGTGGTTTGCGTTTTTGATGAAGTCATGATTCTTTCGTATTCGGTAATGAAGATGATTGTTGATCGATAATGAAGATGATCGATGTATGTTAAAAAAGGGATGATCGTTGATTGATTGGTAATGGTTTGGGTGAATGTAAATCCCCTTGTTTTTATAGTGTTTTGGATTTAGCTTAACACCTAAGCTAATTATTTACTTACCAAAATAAATAATAAGCAGCTTTATCCGTAAGCTATTTTTGCCATAGATAATAACCTTTGCTTTGAACTGGGTCTCTATTTTTGTTTGGAGCAGGTATTAATTTCGTTTGGACTGGGCTGTCATACTAATTTCTTTTGGGCTAACAATAGAGACTTAGAACCCTCAATTAAGCCTCTTTGATTTCTTTAATCCTTAAATTTAAACTTATAGTACAAAATAACAATTTCACATAATATTTAACAAATTTGCTATTTAATTTAGTTAAATGAGAGAATTTTGTATTTCAAAACGTGTATAACTTATCATATATTATGGGTGTGTTTGTTAAAAGTAGCAGTGGGTTGATATCATCCAACCCGAATACAACTTGTTTGGTTAATATTGTAACAAATTCGACCCCAACTTGGATGTTTCACATGACCGTCGAACGAGTTTAGTTAGAATGCTACATATGTATCATATACTCGGTAAGTCATCTCACATCATAGTTACATTGCTCTTTAGGCTTTACTACATTGCTATATTTAAGTATCATTAGATCTCAATGACTTTTCTAAGCATTTTATTGTTGACTACTTGACTAGCCCCTAACTAGGTTGTCTATGGTGACCACCCATTGATAAAACTAGAATAAGGTTAATTGAAAGTCTCTCATGTTGAAGCCTAACATGATAGGTCATGGACGAAACCACCAAACAGAACCAACGACATTGTTGTCTATGGCTTTAGGGCTATAAGAGTAATATGGAGAATAATGATTGTATAGAGTAAGTGTAAAACCGCATAATCATACTTGAAATCAATATCATATAAACTTTGGTCGAATCATATGCAGGTTCGGATTAAGTCATATATATTTTCTTAAATAGATAAACCTTGGTCGAATAATCTTTTATTAGTTCTAAACAATAAATCAGCAAAGTAAATTGGATGCATTTGATGGGACGGATGATGGCTATCATCGCACTATATGACGTGTGCAACACAAAATGATTTCAAGGATGAAAATCTTTGATACCAAGGAAGGGCCGGAATTAGGGATGGGTGAGCCGGCCAACGGCCCAAGGCATAAAAAAATAGGGGAATGAGGAGGGGGCATCATCAGTTTTGATTCGTAAATGGCTGCTATGTGTATAGGCTTTTCAAAAAAGATTAGTTTCTACGTGCCAGTTACGAATCAAAACTAAGAATTGAGAATTGAGCAACTTTGTTCCTAAGTTTTTTATTAGGGGCCGGTTACGTGTATAAGTTTTACTTCCTATTTTATTACTTTTACTTACTCCAAAAACTTGAGAATTGGGCAACTTTGTTCTTAAGTTTTTTTTTACAAGAAAGAGAAAAATGAAGAAAAAACAAAATTTGGTTGAGTTGTTAAGTTTTGTCTAAAGGAATGAAAGAAAGTGAAGTGAAGGAGAAAGGAAAGCAAGTATTTGAGTTATCTATTTAGTTCATTTCACTCCATTTTTGGGGTGAAAGTTAGAAACAATGCCCATAACAATCAAAAAATACATATGACAAAATACCCTTTATAGCCCCTAATCAACGAACGAGATATCTCTACAAAACTTAATCATCTTCAATATTTTAGATATTTCCATAATTGTTTATGATTTATACAAAATACTTTTTATCCATTGCACAAATCATATCATATGCCAAAATTAATGACACGGATCTTGTGACTCCATTGTGGGGTTGGATCTTGTGAAATTGGGTGTTTTTGTTGTAATTTTTGTTAGGTTAGATATAAGTTAAGGTGATCAATAATTCTAACATAATTTTTAGTACTCTTTACTCAATCAAATTATTTAAAAGTCATATGCATATTTGCATAGTAGCAAAGGAGTTATGTTGTCGATTAATCTGGCATGTTGAGAATTTAAATGCGCATTATTTGTACGTTACATTCAATTAATCTAACTACTTTGCGCGTTACGTTCACTTCTTAGACCCGGAATAATTAGAAAATCATACTAAACGTAGTTGTGATGTACGAAGTACATGTGATGTTAGCCAAATGATCAAAGAGCCAAAATCCATTCGGATAGTAAGAGAGTCTCGAAAGCTAATTAACAACGACATAAACATTATAACAAGATATAAACGAAAATATGAGCTTCATAGGTTTATTGCTGTAACCACCGGAAAATTTCCACTTGTATGATATTCTAACTAAAGAATACTTATCCATTTTTCACGTCTAATTTTTTTTTAAACGTTATCAGTTTATCTAATCACAACAACTAACTAATATGACGTAACTCTCATTCTTAATAAATGTATACACCAACACCAGAATGTCTTAAGTTCATTCCTTATACGTCAAGTATAAAAGTTTTCAACTTTTATTTACCACTTTACGTTATTTCGTAAATATACGGTTATTAAACATTCAAACTAAACGTTTTCTATCTATTGGATTTTTCATAAAACCATAATTTATTATAACTATGATTTCACGTAACTAACCCATCAACACTAAAGTACAACACTTCAAAGCTAATGTACAAGTTCTTAAAGTACGAAAACCTAACTTTACGATATTTCCCGTTACAAGCCCTAATTTAAAAAATTATGATTGTATGCAAATGAAATCACAAACCCTAATTAATTTATACATGATTTTTATAAAATATAAATGTACAAGTCTTTCAAGCCAATGTACAAGTCGTTAATGCATTCTTAATATAAAACCTATTATAAACCTTAGTGTACATATCTTAAAGCACAAAATACAAGTCTTTTATGCATAAACCTTAAAAATATATTTCTTATCCTTAATAAACCTAAGTAAAACACTTTAATACCCAAGGTACAAGCACCTAATGCACAAAACTTAAAAACTATGTTTTTACTAAACTAACTTATATTTAATTTAAACCTAAACCTATAACTAACTGATAACGCTACACGCGTCGTTCGGGGTCAAAGGAACTTCCTTTTCGTCGAGCAAGTTTTTCAACACCCTAGGCAGTGAACCTAATCGTTGTAGTGTAGTATTAGGGTAAGCCACGGGTATTGATATCGTTCTCTGGGGAATAGTGTCGTTAGGCTGAAGTATATGTCGATTTAAGTCTAAAGATGAGGATGATTATTTTGTATTTTTATATTTTGTGAATCTAGGTTTTGGAGGAGGGTGGAATTAGTTGCTAGTCAACTATCCCAAAAGTACTAACTAAATTAGGGGTCTACCCGATGCGTGAAGCGTATCTACTTATGATGTATTACTCCTTGCTAGCTATCCAATTCTACCTCTTGAATTGTCACATCCTATTGATGGTTGAATTGTCACGTCCTTATTCTTAACGCGTTGTATTTTCTAAGGTCGTAAGGTGTGCATTCCCAACTCTTTAAAGTCACCTTTAAGTGTAGTAAACAAAATCCACTAAGTCATTCATAAACTAACTTTAAGATTATCTTTGGTTTAGTAAGCGAAATCCACCAAGTCATTCATAAACTTATCAAAGATTTATCAAGTATTTAACACAACGATAGCCTAGTCGCACTCTAAGCTAATTACAATTAAGATAAGAGACAACCAATCAAACAAGAGCAGGTAGGGTGCAAGAATTATAAACTAAACCAATTAGACTCATTGAAATTGTCACACCCCAATGATGAAGATAGACACAAGCATCACTAAGAAATCAATAAGATCTAATTAATTATATACAAGTTTCATACAATCATAAGCAAACACAAGGTGAATTAGCCAAGCATAATTAATGAAGAGCAAGCAACGATTGTGATAATTGAAGACATACCATAGGATTGGATTAACAAACAAATCATTACACGATGTTTATGGAGTGTTTGAAACCACTTTAAGTTCTTTGGAAAAACACCTACCTAAACCACGGAATCGGACTTAGGGTTTAGGGCTTACAAAAAGTGAAGTTATAATGTTATATTTATAGGCGATTTTACACAGGCAAGAAGCGACGGCGTCACACCTAAAGAGTGACGGTGTCGCGATGACTTTTTTCACCGGTTGTAGATTTTCTCGTTACGGTGGCGTGGGCTTTGAATCACCTAAATCCGAGTTCGTATGCAAAAGTTATGGCTAAAAGCGATGTCGTACTACTTGCCAGCATATTGTGACTTGATCGACTTGTGGCGTCACCTTATGCTTGTGACGCCGTCCC
>CM040238.1:4343190-4383190 GCA_022545495.1 Chrysanthemum lavandulifolium
GGTATGACGAGTTAATGTATAAACAGTTACACCTCAAATGGAATTGATTTCGCGATTTTATGGATTGATTGAGACGTTTCGTTTCTGCATTAAATCTTTGACATTATTAAATATTAACTTTAGCTGTTTGTAGCTTGAGTATGCAAATGACGTTTGAAAGTGTCTGAATCACTAACCAAAACTAAAATGCTTTCGAATATTGTTTAGTAAAATATTGACTATAAACAATATGTCAATTGAATTAGTACTTTAATGTTTATTAATGACATAAATCTACTCAAGCATCAATTTTTTTTTTTTTTTTTTTTTTTTTTTTTTTGCATTTCATTTCATATTGCATGAGTTCACTTATCGAGCTATTTGGGCTTGATCAAAATTATTTGATTAAACATTTTCATAATCCAATGCATTTTTTTAAACCGCCAAATAACCGAAACCGGTTTTGAAAAAAAAACGGTTATATAATTATGGGCCGGTTTTTTAACCAAACCGGTTACACCGGTTTTCAATTTAGGGGGAGACCGGTTTTTTACCGGTTAAAACCGGTTTTTTCAAATGACCGGTTAGAAAAACCGGTTTTAACCGGTCTCCCTCCGAGTTTTTAAAACCGGTCTAACCAAAAACCGGTTATCTAAAAAACCGGTTTTTTTTACCGGTCTTTCAAAACCGGTTTTAACCGGTATATTTGCACCTATAATATATAGTCATATAGAATATAATTGTTTCATGAAAATGTTTAAAGTATAATAAAAGCTTTAAGTTTTGTTTTAATCACATGGATCTTGTGTATTTAGGTAATGTCTTGATAAGGCGATTCAATCCTCCCTATTTTCCCCGCCACGCCGCCTTTTTCTCCAAATGATCTTGAGCGATTGGGTGCTTACTGTAAGGCGACCATGATCTTTTTTTAAACATTTTAACACAAACTAAAATTTCATTAATAATTAAAATGTTACAATACTAAATAAAAACAATAATATATTAAAAATAAAAACGATCACGAAATCATAAATCTAATCTGAATGCTCGCATGCGAATCATACGAGGAGTCCGATAATGTTGGCAAATTCTCGATGCGAGCCAAACGTTCTGGTCTAGCAAAATTCCCAACAAAGCTAGCGAGACGAAGTTGATGCACCTACACCATCGTTTTGTTCTCCGATAGCTCCGGTGATTTTGGTCCGATGTTGTTCGATATCTGTTGAACACACTCCACAACTTGTCAAGAATATCGTTGTCTTGCGGGCTTCATCATCAAAATTTGTCGATCACGGCTTTTCGTTAGGCGTAATGTCGTTGCAAGTCGTGTAGTTCCGCTCTCACGTTGCTTCTTCGCCACTACCGCCAAACAGTTGATAACGTCTATAATAGCGTTTTTCGAGCCACGTCATCTTCTTCGCATTGGTTTTAACGTACATTTGCATATCTTCAACGGAATGGGGGAGACGGCAAGCCATAATAAATCTTGTGTTGAGAAGTACTTTGAGGTTGAATTGTGTGAAATGAGATTTGTGGATTGAAGTGTGTTTATGTTGTGTATTTATAAAGGTTCATTTTTTTTATAACCGTTATATGCAACGGTTTAAAGATAAAGTGGAACGTTTCAATCGATCGTGTACACGACTAGGTTGGTTTCAAATTTTTGTGCGATCGAAATGCCACATAAGGACGATTGACACTCACTCGATCGTGTAAGTCGATCGTCTCCATCTACTGGGGCAGCCTTATGTTCGTGTAGCATGAATAAGTCCATGTTATTAAACATTTTCATAATTCAATAGATTTATTATTAAATTATGTTTATCAACAATCTATTACGACTCAATCTCTACTAAAATATTATTTTTCTTTTTTCACCTACACAACTAATTTATCTGATGACATTTTACCAATAACCCAACCTGTAATACATACAATCAATCTATTCTTTATAAAATAATGAATATTAAAAGAAAAAGAAAAATAAAACAAATAGTATTCACTGTACCGTAGTAGTCAGATTGAAGGTTTGTGATTTAAGTTTGCGTGTGACCTTAGTCGTGAGAGGATTTTAAATTTTGATTAAAATATTAGTATTTGTGTATGACGACCGATAAGGGTGGTCAACCCATTGATTTAATCATTTTATATACATGTTATTATTATGAAAATGCAAGCTCGTCCCTCTTTATATAAGTGAGTTTCCTTCCCATTTGTTGAATCACGAAACATTATAACCCTATTCAAACAAGAATGAATTCGGGAATGGAAGCAGGAAGACATAGATCAGCAACACCTATTCAAACAGAAGGAGATCCAAATATTTCATTAGCGGATCCAGCAATAAGAACCGAGAGAAGACGGTACCTTTATGCAGCTCAAGTGCCATCATTGAACGCCAGGCCACCTACTTTTGTGTACGGGGATGAGGAGCCTATCAGCTTGGAAGATGGTACTTTTGGTTTCGACGATTACATATTAAAACTATGGCAGACATGCATGTTGTTGAATGTTTTTATAATCCATAGCATAATGACTGAATTCGGAACAAATTTAGTTTTAGAATGTCAAATAAGTTATAAAAAAATAATCAGATATATATATAGTCGGGCCGGCTTTAGGGAGTAAGAGGTGCGATAGGCCATACTTGGCCACCAAATTTCATGCACTTCTATATATGAGCGATATGAGACTCGCTTAATTAATTTGTGCTACTTATACATATGTATATTATGTGTGTCTTTGAGCCTCTATAAGTAATGGCACGCTGAAACCGATATTCGTAAACCATCATACTTGTCCATTTTCCGTATGAGGTTGGGGCATTATGTTGTTGAGCAGAGCATATATAAGTACCGGTACCAATTTCACTCTCCCTAGAAGTTCGAGTCATTTGGAATTTAGGCCAAAACTCGAATTTCTTTCAACTATTTTCTTTCAGTATCCCTTATGGGTTTGAAGGTTTGTAAGAAAGATCCGCAAAGTGTAATTTTGTTTTTCTTTTTGTAATTTATTTATAGTTCCTGTACTCACCTCAACTCTTGAGCATACAATCATTGCCCCACCAGAGGTGATGAGGAGAATCGAGGAAACAAAGCGTGAACGTTTAGCAGCAGAAGCAGAAGAAGCAGCAACTGGTTTGTCCTCTGCTAACAGCTTATTATAGTACTTGTTTTTGAAGCCTTTTTATATCTGTATCAAAATTCAATCAAAGTCATAAAATCATTTTTTTATGTAGTCATACATCTCAACATGTGTGTACTATTTTAAACCTTCTCGTTTAAGATCTACTTAAACTCAAAATCGACCTCATTTATGTTAATATATTTAAGTTGGCTTTAGCTTGTATCTTTGTACTGTTGGCTATTTAATAGGTATTAAGCGCCCTCAGGAGCAGGAATTTGGTTTTCAGGCGAAACTTTTGTTATTGGGGATCCATGCCTGAACTACTACACTATGTGGAGCCATATGCTAATGGTAACAACTCTGATTCTGAACTTTTTACAACTTTCTGTCTAGAATGCAATCCACTTTTATAGTGGCTATTGTTGTATCTTATTATGATCATTTTGTGTTAGGTACCAAACTTGAAGCGGACGGCGGAGGACCTGTTCTCAAGCGCCATCGTGAGGATCCAAACTCTGCAGCAGCAGATTCATCAGAAAGTGGTTCCAATAACAATTAAACAGATTCTATCACTTTCATAAGTTTTATTCATAAGTTTGCATGAACGAATCTGTTAACGATGGGTTCAATACAAACACTAAATTCCATCAAAATCGAGTGAACTTGTTTTTATTTTTTTTTTTTTTTTTCCTCATTCTTTTTGGTATCAATAAAGCTTCTGGCCAATGAAAGAAGGTGATAAATTTCAGCCAATCAGAAGAAAATGAAAGATTTTCATTCTCGAACTGGAGTTTTCATACATGGATAGCATTTTGATACCCAAATATAACAAGCCAAACATGATTGATATAGAATGAATGATGGACAAACCTGCATAAATATCAAAATAGTCTTGAGCACATATCATGTAGTAGTAAGCCCATCCCATCCGCGCGGGTATGAGAGTATGTAAACAGTTACACCTCTATCCAAAGGTAAAAAACTTTCAGAATATCGTTTAGTAAATCTTGACTATAAACAATATGTCAATTGAATTAGTACCTTAATTAATGTTACAAAATTAATAACATAATTCTACGGAGATCAAAATCGAGTGAAGCTCGAGCTATTCAAATAGACTTCGAGTAAAACTTTCGAGCAAAACTTGTAAAACGCGTGAGTTTAACCGAGTTTGGGTCATTGTACACTTGGGTCATCCACAATGGTAAACTCATTTAAAGGTTTATAAGTATGTCATGTCATAACACATACTACGTAATTAGTTTATAAAGTTTTTGTTCTTATAAAATTTTATTTACTATACATGAATTTCTTACAACTTAATAATCATCTCACATAAGTCAAATGCCATTTACTATGAAGAGGTTTAAGAGTAACAACATTTTCAGTGCACTAAACTACTATAGTGTGAATCAGGCTTTTTATTAGTTTTAAAGCTTTTCTTATGCCTTTCATCGTGGTCTTATATCCTTTGTATTTTTACGTGATTTGCATACTATATAAGCGAGTCGAGCTTTAAAGTATCAATCCGATTAATGGTTAATAATTTTTAATATCTTAAAATTATTCTAATACTAATAATCAAGTCATGTCGAGCCGAGAGTGTTGATCTCTTCACCACGCTTGAGCCTGAAAACTAGTACTCGGTTAATTGTAACACTTATTTCATTCATATTTATCTATACGAATCATCATATAGAGTTAGGCGTGCACAAAAAAACCGAAAACCAATCCAATCCAACTAAAAAACCAAAAACCGGTTTCCTTAAAAGCCGGTTTCCCGAAACCGAACATTTGGTTGGCATATTTCAAAAGTCGACCGGTTTTCAAAACCGGTTAAACCGGGCTTTTTTTAACGTTATAAGCCTCTGTTACACCCCACATTTGGGCCTGTATTTAAGTGTTTATGATATTTCTTGTTTTTTAAGCCTATATTTGAGCCCAAATTTGTAAAACATAGTGTAGTAGTAAAAATATTAGGCCCAAAATTTATACACATCATGCCTTTTTAGTGGCAAGTCATCCAAATAGCGACTAGAATCATGCCTTTTAGTAGTTTTGTTCCATGCATAAAAACCAGTTTGATGTAATTGGTTTAGACTGGTTACAAACCGGTTCGGCATTTTAAATCCCAAAACCGGTTTCAAACTGATCTGGTTTAGGTCAAACCGGTTTGCTGACTTTTTGAGTCGATCTGGTCCGGTTTTGAAACCGAACCAGTTTGGCCGAAAATCCAATTTTTCCGAAAATCCGGTTTGTACAACTCTATATAGAGTTATAGACATATACCAATAAACTCGTGAGATTGGGCCCAACCCATTAGGGTCTAAACTATCATGATGTTTGAATCTTTTTAGAGAAAATTACATAGTGGGCCATGTGGTTGTAGCAAATTGCTTGTTTGGTCTTAAAACATAATTACTTACACAAATGGTCCTTGTGGTTGTCCAAATTCGGTTGACCGGTCCTTTTACCAATTTTCCATCCAATTAGAAGTTAACTAACACTAACGTCATGGGCAATTTCGTCCATTCGCATATGATATACACCTAACTTAAGTCTTTGACTTATAGTTTCCTATTTTTATTTCAGTGATCGTCCCTCCTTCTTCACTTCCCTCTCACACATGAAATCCTTGTGGTCGTTCTTTCTCGATTGATCATGAAAAAGCTTAGTTTTGATTTGAATGTGCCTAAAGAAAGTTCAGGTGTGTAAAGAACATAGTGCATTTTTAATTTTACTTCAGTTTTGTTCTTGGTTTTTAAAAAAGTTAAATTTGTTGTTAATGTTATGGGCTTATAATTGCAGGTGGTAACCCTAAGTTAGTCTCATTTGAAATCTGCCATAGCGGGTGCTTTACACCAACACCTAGGAGGTCTTACGTTGGTGGACAGGTATTAATGTTCTTGATATTGATGAGTTTTGTTTACATGACCTTAAAGAAATGGTAGTTAAGCTGGGTTACGGTGTAGCAGACTTATTGTACTACTATTTTTTAAGACCAAGATTAGGCTTAGATTACGGTATGCACCCTTTGACTAGTGATGCTGATGTGTTAGAGTTGGCAAAGTATGTTAAGGACAATAAGATCATTTTAGTGTATGTTGAACATGGAAGTACTAGTGTAGACTCAAGTATCTTTGTTACACCTAAGAAGGAAATTGCAATAGCAGTTGATAATCACTTAAGAAAGGCTCCTATAGAAATTGATTGTAGTACAGATGTGAAATTTTTGAGTAATAAACAGCCTGCTTGTTTTGATAAAGGACCAATTGTAGTAGAGACTGATGATCCCTTTGATGATCTTGATGATATAATTCACGTCTGTAATAAATATATGAGACAGAAGGGGTTGAACCTATGGGAAATTTAAAAGAAGTAGAAATGGATAGGGATAATGAAACAGAAGAGAGTGTTGAGAGTGACACAAGTGGTAGTGATTCAAAGGATTTAGATTATGATCCAAAGCATGATGAAGTGTTTGATGATAATGAGCACATACTTGAAGATGTTCCTGTAAGTATGAATAATTTCAATTTCAATCCATACCCTAGACATGATTTAAGTACAGATGTTGTTGAGGTTTGTGAAGATGATCTAGATGTCATTGATCATGACTCATTTGGTAGTGACTTAGATGATGGAATTGATTTTGAGAGGAGAACTCAACTTAGGGAATTAAGAAGAATATGCAAGGCAAAAAGCCAAGGGTCCCAATAAGTATTACTTTAGGCTAGCAATTTGATACTAAAGAAATTGTGAAGGGAGGAGTTAAGAAATATTTAGTTGAAACTAGGAGAAAGCTAGTATTGGTTAAAAAATGATAGAGAAAGGGTGAGAGTTAGATGTCAAGGGACAATTCCAGCCTTGGTCCCTTATGTTGCCAGTGATACTACTATGGGCAAAAATGTATTTTCACAAACCAAATGTGGTCCAGACATTAGAGGGAACAACATTAGTGGCAATCAGGGCAAAAATGTATTTTCACAAACCAAAAAAGGTGGTCCAATCACTAGAGGGGGTGGCAAGCAGAATTTTTTGGGGAAAGAAAAAATAGTCAAGGGGAAGGGTAAAAAGATCAATAAACAAATAAAGAAGACAAATACTCGTGTCCTTGGAAGATGCTTGTTTCATACACTAACGAAGGCAGATGGGAGGTCAGAACATTAGATGAAGATCATAAATGCCTACAATCAAGAGAAATAAAAACATGTACATCTAGGTTTCTTTCAGATCATGTTATCAAAACACTTGCTACTAGTCCTGATGTTCCTGTGAGGGCAGTTCAAGATCAAATGCAAAAACAATTTGATGTGGGAATCTCAGGGATGAAAGCTTTTAGGGCAAACAGAATTGCAAGTGATAAAATGACAGGCAGTTTCAAGGAGCATTATTCAGTGCTTAGAAAATATGCCCAAGGATTGATTAATTAAAATCCATACACAAATTTTAGGATTGATGTACAACAAGAACCAAATCCAGACTCAGAAACAAGAACTTTTAGAAGGGTGTATGTTTGTTTGGGAGCTCTTTAACAATGTTTCAAAGCTTATGGCAGAGAAATCTTAGGGTTAGATGGAGGCTTCATGTAAGGTACTTTTCCAGGTCAAATACTAACAGTCGTTGAGGTTGATGTAAACAATAGTATTTACCCAGTAGCATATGCTATAGTTGAAGCAGAAAATAAGGCATTTTGGTGTTGGTTTTTGAAATCACTTGGAGAGGATCTTGATATAGAAACCAACTTCAAATTTACTTTCATTTCTGATAGGCAAAAGATACACATTTTATTGTATAATTTGTCATGTGTTTTATGTAAAATGAGAACAGGTACAGTTTTAATCTCATCCTTAACCTTAACTGTCCACAGGGACTTATACACGCCATTGCAAATGTGTTTCCAAGTGCTGAACACAGGTTCTGTGTTAAGCATTTTCATGAGTATATGAAGACACAGTTTAGAGGAGGTGTTTACAAGGACATTTTTTGGAATGTAGCTAGAGCCACTACTGTTGAATTCAACAGAAAGATGGCTCAACTCAAGTCATACAATTCTACTGTTTATGATTGGCTGATGAAGATTAGCTGACCCATGGAGCGGATCACATTTTTCAGGTAATTAACTAACTTACACTGGACAAAAGCATACTAACAATTTGTCATATATTTATATATGTGTGATTTGTTTAACATGTAGAGCCAATTGTGATCTACTCTTAAACAACATATGTGAGGTGTTCAACAGGCAGTTAGTTGATGGCAGAGATCAACCCATCATTACTTGTTTGGAATATACCAGAGAGTACTTAATGAAAATGATTGTGGTAGTTCAGAAAGTGATAGTAAAGACTATTGGACCACTTACTCCTACTGTGACAGCCATGTTTAATATTATAAAAATGTAGCTACTTACTACAATGTTGATTGGAATGGAGGTTCTTTATATCAAGTAATTGGGCCTTTTAAGGATCAGTGTGTTGTTAACATGGATAAAAGGGAGTGTTCTTGTAAGAAGTGAATACCATGTAAACTTGTTGTGGCTGCAATGTACAACATGTTTGAGAATGGAATGGGAGTTGGTATACTTGAACAGCGGGTCCATGCTGCTTACATACTTGAAACATGGGGACATGTGTACTCATTCAAGATCAACCTATGTAATGGCAGGGAGATGTGGCCAACAGTTGAGTTAAGAACAATCATAATACCACCTCTTCACAAACCCCAAAATGGCAGGCCACAAAAGAAGATCAAGAAGTCGGTGGATGAGCTTGCAAGTCAAAGTTTTTTATCAGGCAAGCTTTCTAGGAAGGGAAAATCAGTCAAGTGTAGTTAATGTGGAAACTTGGGTCATAACAAGTCAACCTGCAAGGGTCAAGCTGGTGGTTCTAGTCAACAGATTCAAGGAGCAAGACAAGCTACTGGTGCAAGGAATGCCTCAAGTCAAGCTGGTGGTTCTAGTTAACAGAGTCAAGGACCAAGACAAGGTGTTGGTGCAAGTAATGCCTCAAGTCAAGGTGATGTTCAGTCAACCTAGTGCAGCACCAAGCCAAGCAAGCCAAAGACCAAGTCAACACGGTGCAGGACCAACTCAATCAAGTCATGAAACTAGGCAAGGTTTTCAAGCACCAAGACCAGCTCCAAGTTTTGGACCACAAAGATTGACCAAGAAAACTGCCAACAGACATAACCCAGTGAAACCACCATTTTAGTTCAGTTATTATGTAGTGATCTTTGAACAATAGGAATTATGTTAAGCTTCATGTATTTTGGATTAGAAGTATTAACTCTAGTAGATGTAAGACATGTTTGAAAAATAGGAATTCTATTAAGTCACTCTGTTTAGTATTTGGTAATGTGATGTGTCTATGTTTGTTTAAACATGTTATGTATGCTGTAATGTAGTGTATGTTTTCTTAGTTTGACCTTATAAAGTCAAGTGACATTTAGAGTATGCATTTTGCAGTCAAAACTCCCATTTAGCATTTGCACTTTGACTTTTAGAATGTCAAACTTCAAATACTAAATGGGAGTTTTGACTGCAATAGATAAAAGGGGAGTTTGAATATTATTTGCAGACTACATTTCCATTCAAAAACTACCATTTCCAATTGATAAAACCTTGACTGTATTTGCATTTGCAAATACACTCATGCCAATTAGCATTTGCAGTTTGAGTTTCTAAAGTCAAACTGCGAATGCTAATTGGCATGAGTGTATCCATAAGCATTTGCATTTTGCAGTCAAAACTAATTGGATAAAAGGGGTGTCTGGATATGATTTGGAGACTGCATTTCCATTCAAAACAATAATTGCATTGTTTGACCGCAATTACCGGGGTGTTTGGTTATCACTGTTCCATTACCCGGGAAATAAAGTAGTTCATTGTGTTAGTAATTTTACTGAGTTTTACATATTCTAAACAATGTACATTGTGTTGGTAATTTTGTT
The DNA here is from genome assembly GCA_022545495.1 of Chrysanthemum lavandulifolium. Lineage (NCBI taxonomy): Eukaryota > Viridiplantae > Streptophyta > Magnoliopsida > Asterales > Asteraceae > Chrysanthemum > Chrysanthemum lavandulifolium. Next base: position 4,353,247 of record CM040238.1, read on the forward strand.
GAGTTTGACTTTCTAAAGTCAAATTGGATTATTTTAGACAACAAAACCAAATGTTAACTGTGCACATCAACCAACAAACTAAAAAAACAAATAATGTATATACAAGAGACCAATTTTCATTACTGCATAACCATAACAATTGGTCGTTATATCATTTGGATCATAATCCTAACCAACAGACAACATCTTAGATCATATTACATAAACACAAACAGACAACATCTTCCAATCAAACTAAACCAAAAGACAACCACTATACCTAAGATAAAAGCACGAAAAAAGCAAAGGCCAACCAACTAAAAATCAAATATATCTTCAATTTCTTGTTTGCTTGCACAAGCACCAACCGATCAGCTTCAATCTTATTCTTTGCCCTTAACAAACCGGGTATTATCATCACTGATCTTTGACACATGGGTGGATCCACTCAATCCGGAAAAAATGACAACTTTCACCATTGATATGTGGGCATGTAAGGAACCTACGACCCGGATTAATATCCGTACATGAAGTTCAAGTGACTGCAACTTGCTGTCAATGACAACTACAGGGACCATTGGTGTAACTAATTGCATTTTAAGACCAAACATGCGATTTTGCTACAACCAGAGAGACCATTTATGTAATTTAATCTTTTTAAGGTCATCTACAATTGTAGTTTCATAAAACAAAAAGTTTAAAACCTATTAAAAGCTTTAAGTTTTGTTTTGATCATAGTGATCTTGTGTTTTATATCTTTTTGACATGAATTGTGTTTTATATCTTTTTGACATGAATAGGTTCACATTTTTTAACATTTTTATAATTTAATGCATATATGTTATTATGAATCAAGAAAAACTAAAATAAGAAAAAAAATAAGAAATATTTTATAGCCACATATTTTAAATTAGATAAACAATTTAAAATAAAAAGATGCATCTATTTTTGTAGGTAAATGTGTGGTTGTTGTTTTTCTCACCCTATTTATTTAATTTTTCTTCTTATTTTATATAAATGTAAAAGTTTTATACACGATGAAAATGAGTTTATAACTTAAAAACTACTAGGTTAAAATTAATTAGGTAAACACTTATTTTGAAACGAAAATAGTAAAATAGATATTACTAAAATTAATTAGGTAAAATAGTAAAATTAATTAAGTAAACACTTATTTTGAAACAAACTAAAATAGTAAAATAAATATTACTAGTATGTTACAAAAGAAATAAATGAGTAACACTTTAAAAAATTTCCGATGCCCCATATCACAACAATTTTCTGCCCCAATTTTTTTTTTTTTTAAAGGTGAATTTCTTATAAGGTGCTTCGTGTCGCGGTTACAACATTACCAAAAGATAATGTATCAATTTAAGGATGTTTCATTCTGCCCCAATTTCTATAATCTATTTTGGTTCGTTGGCTGTATTTCATGGAAAACTGTTACAACATTACCAAAAGATAATGTATCAATTTATATGCATTTCTTCCAACTAATTACTCTTTAAGGGGAGTTATTTTACATATCAAATTTTTCTTACATATAAAGGGACTCATCTCCACCATTCATCTAAATAACAATCAATGGTTGAGATTAAAAATATTTTATTATTTCACCTATTTTTATAATTTAAAATCTCTTAAACCGTTAATCGTTAAGTGAAAATATTTACACCGTCGCGAAGAGCATTTAATTATCTTTCTACTAGACGTGCACTGTAATATACTTTCGAAAAAAGAAAAAAATCGTTTTTTCACGTTTTTTTGTCTTTTTTTACGTTACTTGAAATTTGCATTAAAAAAATCATATATGATTAAACAATATTTTAAATATCACATGTGATATTAGTGTTAAATCATACGGAGTATATGATATGTGATATCACATGTGATATGATATGTATATCACATTTGATTTTACACTAATATCATATATGATATAACACTAATATCACATGTGATATTAAAATTAGTGTTTAATCATATATGATATTTTAATGCAAATTTCGATAACATCAAAAAGCGAAAAAAACTTGAAAAAAAACGTGAAAATATGAAAAAACTTTGTCAAAAGTATATCAAAGTCTTTTATCATAGAAGATAATTAAATCTTTCGTCATGATGATATATATTATTTTTTTTAAACAACGATTAACGGTTTGAAGGTTATTAATATTTGAAGAAAGAGGATGAAAGTGGGTTTTTTAAATTGTTGGGATTAATCTTATCCATTAGATCAAATAAAAATGAATGGTGAAGATTGATCCCTTGGTATGTAAATAATCTTTTGTCCTCAAATGATCTTAAATCTACACTTTTTGTCAATCCTCTTCACCCAAAATATTACTCAAACACTAGGTGCAATGGTCAATAAACACATCACTTTCACGTTAGTATCACATTACCATTTAACACATTACAAAACTCACCACCAAACAAATGTTATAGTCACCACGAATAAAAAATATAAGAATATTTCATTTTATGCAAATATATCCCACAAACACACACACACAAAAAAAGTGAGAAATCATTTGGTGGTGCATACCACCAAACTAGTGCAAAAAAGTAGGTCTTGACACGCGATGAGTGGCCTTTGCTATGATATTAGCGTGTGATAAGTGAAGGTGGTAATGGTCCTTCACCTACTATAATGATCAACCTAAACCTACCATGGTAATATTGCAAAATAATAAATTAGACATTTAATCAACACTAAATAAAAAGTGTTCGGAGCTTAGATAATGATTTTAATTATATGCATTTTTAGGTTATTTCTTCTCAAACTTTTTTTTTTTTTTTTTTAAATATGTTTAGATTGAAAGAAGTGATTTGCAGATTTAAAAATTATGCTTAATTTTGTGTCTAAATTTTTATGACAATAACTAAATGGTTGCAACAACTTAACATGATTAAGTTCATTTAATATGTTAACACCACATAAGTTGTTCACAAGATTAAGCATGAGTTTTATTTATTTTTTTCAAATAGCGAATTGCAATTCTTGCAACAACATGAATTTGTTAACAACATATATAACCATGTAATCCATTTTTTCTAGCAATGATCACAACAAATAAAAGGAAAACACAAAATAAAAGGTCACTGATTAAATTCGGAAATTACCTGGAACTCACCTTTACTTTTATTTTCTCACTTCAACGTTCCATCTTTACTTGGGCAAAGAAAAAAAGACGAGCAATTTGTTTTCCTATATATAGCAAATTCCTTACTTGGTCATCTAAAATTACTAGACACACTTGTATTTCACGCACAAATTGTTGTACTATATTTAAAAGTTAAAACCACAATTGGAGTTTTTTTTTTTTTTTTTTTTTTTTTTAAATGTATATAAATGTATCTTCTTGTCATGAAATTTCAGTCACATGTTTTTTTTTTTTGCAAATTGATGTACTAAACTTTAAAAAATCGTTACTTTTGTGTATTTTCAGACCATTTTACCCTTCAATTTATTAAGACTCCTTTTATAAAGGAGGGGTAAAATGGTCCGAAAATACACCAGAGTGGCGAATTTTGAAAATTTAGTACATGAATTTAAAAAAAAAAATTGTTACACAAACCTGAAATTTGTGACAAGTAAGATACATTTTAAATATATTAGCTCTCTTTTTTCTTTACAAACTTACAACATCTTTAGTTAAATCTTGTTGTTTTGATCTAAGAAAATGTTATTGCAACTAAACTCGATCTGATTCTAGACGTTACGAAAATGCATAGTTTTGACTTCTTTTATCCACGTCTTTCAAGGTAAACAAGGTATTTTGATGACTAGGGACAGAATCATGACACAAATTGACTAGCTACACGTATAATAAACTAGACAATACTACAACAACAATTTTTATAGACCGGTGCATTTAAAAAGAAATTGATGATTTTTAACAAAACTAACATCACGCCACAAAAAATTATAGGTGTCTTGGGACCCTCGAGACCCATCCTGGTTTCGCCACTGTTGGCGCCCCTTGTCTGCTTGTCAACTGGTCTCTCATTCAACATGAAAAGACATATCGTGCAACGGAGTGACTAAAGAGATTGAAATGATGTACATCGAAATTCATTCGAGTATATCTTTGGATTGTGGAATAAGACATGCAAAATGCAAGTGAACAATCAAAAGGTGATGGAGGATGAGTGATTATTTTGTGCATGCAAACAAGTATCAACGAAAGATGCTACCTTTCTTTTTTTGGTTTGAGACTATCATTTATGGATAATTTCTTGGCCTACTTAAGATATTTGAAGATTCCATACTTGGTAAAGCAAATATTCACACGATTAGGAGCGAATAGATTAAAAATGCTAGATTTGTTTTATAAGAACCGAAAAATATGTGTTATACGAAATTTAAAACATGATGCATTTTAGAAAAAAAATCAAGAATTTTAAGAAAATTTATACTTTGTAGAAATTTTTTGTGTGGTTTATTGCCATTCCGGAACCCATCCCGGTCCATCCCTTCACATAACGATTGGTATTTTCTTGTACGAAAGTTTTGCTGTTTTTTTAAAAATGTTTGTGTAGATGTACAGACAATTAGATCTAAACCTGGAGGTTCTCTAACCAGAATAAAAGTGTTACAAGTTAGGATATATATTAGGATGATTATGTGTTATGAGTGGTACGTTATGCGAGGAGGATCTGGGTTACTTCGGTGCTCAGATTTTGGGGATCCAACAGTATACTGCTAAGATAAGTGCAAATTGCTATTCTCGCTACGGGTTTCTCCCATGACCAAAATCCGATGTAAGAGCAAGTAAAACAGAGTTAATAAACAACAATATCCGATGCTTACTAAATGAAATATGTAACATATGTTCTCAGACTTTAAATGAAATATGTAACATATGTTCTAAGACTTTTACTCCGATACAAACAAGTATTTCTAGTTGGGATGTAAACTAACCGAACGTTCAGTGAACATTTCATGAATCGTGCAGTACAATGTTCGTTTATATGCGTTTATTTATTCAATGAACGAACATAAACACGATTTTATGTTCGTTTAGTTAAATGAACGAACATGAATAAACGTCTCATTCATTCATTTATGTTCGTGAAAGTACGATTATACATTCGTTAATGTTTGTTTATTTGTTTATCACCGTATGTCATATATTTTTATTATGTGCTTATAAAATCGGTATACTCAAACAAATGAACACACATAAACCCAATATTTTGTATATTGTTTTGTTTATTTCATATGTTCATTTATGCTCATTCGTTTACATTCGTTTAATCTCTTAATGAACGAACACGAACAACTTCATTTTTTAGTGAACGAACAACAAAAAAAATCGTCCATTTAAACGTTCGTGTATATTTCTTTGTCCAGTTCAAATTAAACGAACAAACATGAAAAAGATTCCGCTCATTTACAACCCTATTTCTAGTAGTCTTGTGTAACAATATGTTGAAGCAAATTCCTGTCAATCGGCTTGACTTGGAAGTTCGGCTTCTATCAACTTGTCCGGAGGAAAAAGCTAATTCCTTCACCACAATAACGACACGCGTTAGCCTCGCCCTGGGTGATATCCCAGGACCAGGCTCCGGCGTGAGAGTAAGAGAATGTAATAAATGTGGTGAGTAATGTGGGTGTGTGACATTAATGCAAAACATTAAATGTGTTTGGGTATTTATACTACCCCGAACATGTACATGTGTTCTTATTACGACCTTTGTTCACGAGACCTATACTACACCTTGCGGGTCTCTGACCGCCCTACTTGGTAGGCCGCGTGGTAAGGATCGTAAAACCTGGCGACATGGTGGGTCGTTAGCGACTTCCGTCCGGACGGTAAGGTATGCCGTCCGGCCAATGATCTGCCGAACACGGTCGTCCGGACACATCGCCAACATGTCCCCGGTATTGTATCACCGGGTGAAAATCGGTGGTGCAATACTTGAGTGTTCGTTTTATAAAAGGATGCTTCCACGGGTATTGGGCGTTTTGATGGGCGACCATTTGTTTGGAGCTTTGTCCGCGCCTCTCATCTTACGAGATCAGCGTGGGCGGGTGGGATTGAACCACGTCACCTTTTCTTGTTGATGGGGACGCTTGACGACTGTTAGGGTTTTCACCGCCTATATATATTCATTTTTACCACAGTTATTTTTCACACATCTCACTGTACTTTGAATTGCTCTTGCTCATGGGACCTCTTCTCCGTTTTATAAGGTTTGTCTCGTTCTCCCTGTAATTATTTGTACATTTCCTTGAGCGTCTTTTTAGTAATGGCGAACAAGGGACCGAGGGCAGGCACTCCCATCTCAGCCGAAGCTATCCAACCTACGGTAGTTCGAAATTCGACATGCATATTTATACTTCTAAACTAGCATAATCCGAACTAGACAACATAATCATAGAATACGGTATTCCCAGCGATCTCGCCTCACCTTCCTCGGACGACATGACTATGGATCAACTTCCGGTGATAAAATAGGCATATACCCTCGGCGGTTGGATCTTGGAGGGTTAGATTCCACTTTTCTTCTTTTCTCTTGAATGTGATAAGGCATTTTAGGGTCCACATTTCTCGACTAGTTCCCTTAAGCTTGAACCGGGTGACCACTTTTCAAGATTAGGTGTTATAGTTTAAATATTGAACCTAGGGTATCCTTGTTCAGGAGTTTTACGGTTGTGTAAGTAGGCATTGGTTTTCTTCGAGAGTAGGACATGCAAGAAAGCCTATAAATGCTTCAAGGAGGTGCTCACCGGTCTTAAACACTGGAAAGAAAATTTTTACGATTGACCGGGAGGCGATCCCTATCTTACATGGCATGGGCACAAGATTCAAAATTAGACCATTTTCCTCACGGCTTTTGGAGGTCGATCTTTGAGAAGCTTAGCAAGACTCTTATTTTCTTAAGGAAGCCGACCATTAGTCTGTTGTGGATGTGCCACCTTTCCTCGGTCCCGAGCCTCTTCTAAAGGATGTCGAGGGTCATGGTAATTATCTTTCTGTCTTTATAGAGTTTGTTGTAGCTTGTTGCTTTGTGATTTTCTTAGATAATTTTTCCTCTTGCGGTTGTTGATATATGCGAGTACCTTGAACTCCGGAATGGGACGACACCGTAGTGAGCAAAGGTCGGCGTTGACCCTAGCGAGAGAAGCCCAAGAGGACTACGGATCATTTGCCGGTGGGAGCAGATTCTGGTAAAGATGCCATCGCTAGGAGGGCGAAGAGGCGACCAGTCGTGGGTGCCGGAGAGAAAAGAGGAGAGAGGCTACTGGGCGTCTGGCGAAAAGAAAGGTGAGGGGCGTCTAAGGCCCATACTAAAAGAAAAAGGAAGAAACGAATTTTGTTGAACAATTTTCCTCCGGTTCGCCCGTGCTAGATCACAGACCATTGAATCGAGCCGTCTTAGGAGGTGGACGGTAAGCAAATTTGGATGTTTGTTGGCGGGAGGTTCGGCCCCTTGTTGTTGGTGGGCATGAAGAGAATGTGGCCCCCGAGGGAATGGGGATAATGCCTTGGCGGGGTGAGGGCAGACTTGCAACAAGAAGGTAGTCATCTTCATCCGGCGAACTTGCCTCCTCCACACTCCCGCGGTATATACGATCCATCGTGTGACTTTGTTCTGCAACTCCTTTTACTTATTTCATTATTGGCCTTTTTGGTCATTCATCCCATCATTCTCACGATTCGGTAGCGTTATAAAGGTCGATATGGACTCGGTATACCTTGTCTTTCGCCCATTATCTTCCTTTCGTTCGTTAATCTCCTCACTATCCTTTCCGATGTCGGATGAAGCTACGAATACTTTCATTCCCAATTGGGCCCTCATGACGACGTCCGGATTGATTCTTATCGTTCTTGCGAGAACTTATTGACAACCTTGCCACCCGGTGAAAGAAGCCTTAGAGCAAGTGAACAATGTCCGACTCACTGTCGAGCTTATGAGGATTTTGGTAAAGTGTGGTGGTGCGGTGAGGTGTTGAGGAGGTTCGAGGACCTCTCGAATGGGTATTGGCGGTGAGTCAAACTCATAAGGGTTGTGAAGGGCTTGATAGGCTCCATGCGGCGAGGATGAAAAGGTGGCTGTCTAGGAGTTAAAGCGGATACCGACCTCAAGGTTAGCGCAGACGGGGAGAAAGGTTTGGAAGAGGAGGTAGGCAGGCTAACTCGAGACATGAATGAGTGGATGGAAACCTCTCACGCTCATCTTTGAGAAGATAAGGAAATTGGAGAGCGAGTTGAATGCAAAATCAATCTCTGGAGACCCTTGGTGGAGAAGGCAAGTTGGTTGCGAGGTTTCTCGAGGCGAAGTCGTGAAGCAAAATCTTTGTCAGGACACTCTTGCCTTGGTTTGCCGTCTGATAGCGTGGAATATAAAAAAGCATGGCCAAGGTTTATAGTTTGACTTATCAGGCGGGATTCGTGACAGGGGCTAAGGTGAACAGAACCGAAGAGGAGATGGAGGCTGCCCTTCAAGGTATTAGGAACATTAATAGGGATGCTCCGGGCTTATGGAGGGCTGAGTATGACAAGCTTTTCGAAGCTGAGTATCCTTTTATTCAAAAGCTCGCCGACTCCTACCGTTTACCCCTGGGGGACTTGCTAAACATGGAACCGGCGGTCCTTGCTAGGAAGGATCCTCCCGGACCGTCCAATCCTCCTCCTGCCACCGATACTCCAGTTACCGAGACTCCTGCTGATGTTGCCGAAAAGAATGCCTAAGTTCGGCCATTCTTATGACTTGTAATTTTGTGAACAATGATTCGGATAATATGGTTGTAATAATTAAGAACTTTTCTTTATTGTTCATCAACATGTGAATGAATGCCCTTTTTGCTTGACATGTGTTTATTTTGTTTTCCCTTTCTTTGTTATTCCTTCATTTTATACTTCGTGTTGACATCTTCCTTAGGTTATTCTAAGGGCATCCGGCCACGTAGGCCGTGCATCCGGATTCCGGGCATCCTCACAAAGTCAGAGGGCATCCATTACCTGGGCATCTGACAAGGGTGCTCAGGCATCTGCGTGGTTATTCCACCAGGCGTCCAGAGTGTTTTACACTTGGGCATCCGTATTTTGGGCATCCTCATAAATTCGGAGGGCATCGAATAGGTGATTTCGGGAATACTTTCATGTTTTATACTCGACGGGGCGGTCTTGAATTGCTATATATCACTGAGTTATCACGGAAAATTGTTCCCGTTGTGGGAGAACTTTCATCATTGAACTAAACACACAACTAATTTAAGTTACATAATGATAGTAGGATTCTTATCACAATAACAATTATAAGAAACAATTTACGAGGGTTTATAGCGTGCGGTCAGGGGACCTCCTTCTCCTCCATCGTTTGTAACTTATAAGAGCCATTACGATTTGCTCCCACTATTTGGTAGGGCCCTTCCGAGTTAGGTCCTAACTTCCTTGGTTTCCACTCTGCTAGCCTCGTTCTTAGGTAAACAAAGTCTCTACCTTGAAATTCATCGGCTTGACCCTCGGTTGTATCTTTGCTCGACTGCGTCTTGTACTTAGCTTGAATAGCAACATTTTCTCTTCTTTCTTGTAGAAGGTCCAAGTTCAAGCGTTGTTCTTCCTCGTTACGATCTTCTCGGAACATCATTGTCCGATGTGTAGGCATCCTATTTCTGCCGGTATCACGACCTCACTTTCGTATGTCGGGCTAAATGGGGTTTCTCCGTTGCTGCTCGTTTTGAGGGTTGTCGGTGTGCCCATAAAACGTTAGGTAGCTCATCCGACCATCCGGTCTCTCTCGGCCTAGCCTCGTTTTTATTCCTTCCATTAGGCTCCTGTTAGCCCGTTCTACCAATCCGTTGGCTTGCGGATATGCCACGGCTGTGTTCATTTGTTTAATTTTCAAACCCTCGCACCATTTCTTAAGCGGGTCATTGGCGAAATTGGTCCCGTTATCGATGACTATGACCCCGTTGGTAGTACCTACATACAATGTTCTCATATACAAACTTTATGACATTTTTCCTGTCGTTTTGACCAGCGGCTTTGCCTCATCCAACGGTAAAATAATCAATTGCCCTTTATCACATATTTGATGCGACTGGTGCTTCGGAAGGGCCTAACACATCCATTCCCCATTGGTAGAAGGGCCGCGGGGCCATGATGGAGATCAATGGTATCTTGGGAGCTTGGGTGCGGAGAGTGTATTTTGCAAAGTCGCATTTCTAATTTCTTCCGGGTATCCGGTGCATGGTCGACCAATAATACCCTTGCCTCGTAAGTTTGGCCACCACGGTTCTTGGTCGGCGTGCATTCCACAGCACCCTCGTGTACTTCATGAATTATGTAGTTTGCACTGTAATGGCCTACACATCTCATCATCGGCACTAAGTAACCCTTCTTAAAGGGACACCTTCTTCCATAAGCGTCTTTGCGAATTTTCATCCTTAGGCTTACGGCCTCATTGGGATCCTCGGCCAAACCCTTCTTCTAAGCACTTGATGATCGGCGTCATCGGTTGTCCGTCTCTCTTCTACTATGGTGTTGACCACTTCTTTACCTCGGCGGTTTTCTAGGACCTCTACTAGTACTTTTTGGTTAGGTGGGTGAAGGCTCTTGGCGCTAGCTTGCTTAGTATATCGCCTTACGATTTTGGGCCCTACGAATGTTGCAAATCTTAAAGCTTTGAAAACGGATATATAGTTTTTGCTGTGCTAAGTATACGCATGCTTTCCTTGGTAGTTGTGAATTCCCATTGATTTGTTGGCTACCGGTTTGAATCTACTCGCGCTTAAAACCACGATTTTGAGTTTTTGCAATCCTTAGGCGGCCATGAGGCCTCATATTACGCCTCGTTCTTTGGTGCTAGGGAAGTTAAGTCGTAGAGCATAGGTGGTTCTTCTTTCTCGGTGATGAAAACCAAACTGCTCCGGAACCTTTGTTGTTGGATGCTCCATCCGTATCTGATAACCATTCTCCTCCCTACTTCCATTACGTGCATATTTTCTTGCATCGATTCCACGGTACTTCGTTAGGAAGTCCGCTGCTGCCCATAGCTGCGAATGTGGGTGATGTTGTATGCTCTAGTTCCACGTATTTGGCTAACTTTCACGAGACTTCGGTTTATTCGGTGTTGCTTGATGGGTTGGTCGGTGATGACCGGATGGGGTGAGCCTCAAGTACCTCCTCGACCTTCTAGATGCATCAGCGGACATAAAGCTAATTTCTCTATAGGGGCATAGTGTCTCTCGGCGTCATGCGGTGTCCATTAACGTAGTGTCCGTGACTGTCTCCTTCTCTTTCCACCATCGACCTTGCGCTCCTTGCTCCTTTTGAAGCCGATAGATATATGAACAATAGCTCTTTCGGCTTAGGTGTTCAACAGAGAAGGTAGTTCGAGTATCGACTTCTTCATTTCTGGAAAGCCATCTCGGCTTCTTTTGTCCATCGGTATTCGTCCTTGTTTTCTTTGGTGATGTTTTTAGCGTGTCAAAGAAGGAGGGCTCTTTCGTGATTTTGACGGGAATCTATTCAAAGTGCTAGCTTCCCACCAGGCTTTGCATCTCCTTTAGGGTTTTAGGATTTCATCTCCATGATGGCCTTTGTCTTCTGAGGGTTAGCCCTTATTCCTTCGAAGTCACCATATAGCGAGGAACTTTCCTTCCTCTACCCAAAAGAACACTTCCTCGGGTTCAACTTCATGTTTATCTTCTAAGGTTGTTGAAGGTTTCCATAACGTCGACTATCATTTCGCGTTCCGTTCGACTTTTTATGACCATATCATCCATATGCTTCCAAATTCCTCCCTATCGTGATTGAAATCAGAGTCTACCAACCGTTGATAGGTTGCTCCGTTCTTTAATCGAGCGGCATTTTGGTGCAGCGATCGTTCCTCGTTCGTGTAGAATGCCGTCTTTTCCTCATCATCTTTATTCATCTGGATTTGGTGGTAGCCCTTGTAAGCATCCGGAAGCACTTATATTTATATCCTATGGCAATTCAATCTTCCACTCTATCTCCGTGAGAGGTAGTAATCCTTGGGGCGCGAAGAGTTCAAGTTCTTGAAGTCAATACACATCCTCCGACTTCGTCACATTTCTTAACCAACACGGATTGGATATCCATGTTGGGTATCTTCTGGGCGGACTATCCGGCTCTAACCCATTCATTCACTTCTTTATTGATCATCTGGTTTTCTCTCGAGAATGTTCTCCTTTTTGGGCAATCGGTGTGTCGAGGCGTTTACGCAAAGAGAGTGTTGTATTAGGCGTCTCGGCACCCGGTCATGTCCGCGGTTCGAGCAAAAATATCTTTGTTTTTTTCAAAGTTCGATGAGTTGCTTAGGCATTCAGAGAGAACCACATACCTATAGCTACCCGTTGCTCGGGGTAGGCGGCGATTAACAGGATATCCTCCGTTGGCTTTTGGTCCTCTGCGCTTCTTGGCTCCGGTTTCTATTTTCCTTTCGGAAGAGCAACTTCTCCTAGGATCCTGTCCTTCTTCTAACCTCCTACATTCCATAACTACTGCTCTTTTGGCGACCATGGTAGCTATTCCTCCCAGAGTGAGGAATTTCATCATCGCGTGGATGGTCAAAGGTATGGCTCTTAATTCTTTTAGACCTGTTCGCCCCAGTATTACATTGTAAGGTGAAGGCGACTTCACGACCGTAAACGTCATCATGACCGTCTGGAACAGACCATGATCTCCGACATGCACTTCTAGTTCAATCTTTCCCATCAATTTGAATGACCGCGGAAAAGCCTACCAGCGGTGAGCGGTTTCTGCGACTGGATTGAATTGATGGGCACAAGTTTACGAAACAATGTTCGTACATGACTTGGGCGGGCACCTTCATCTACAAATACCGCTTCGCACAAAATAACCTTCCATATCCGCTTCCACAATCGGTGGTTCTTGGATAGGTCGTCATGACTATCCGGGGAAAGGATATAGGGACATTCATCGATCTTCATCATAGAACCTTGCCGCTTCTTTTACGGTCTTACGGTAATGACGGACCATGTTGATCGCATTTCCTTTTCCGTTGTGACCTCTCGGTCTCTCCCTTCCCTTTTTTTATGCGTTATTGACCAAGTGATCCAACTTCCCATTCAAAGCCATTTCTAAGCGCCTTTTCGGTGGTACGATCGTTAGTTAGATGGCCTCTTTCGTGATATTCACGAACGGTTCTCGTTCTCTTTGCTCGGCTTTCCTTTAGCAGGGGTGGTGGGGGTAGGTTTAGGTGGTGTTAAAGTGGAAAGTATTTCCTTAAATTTGTTTAGACAATGGGAGAGCAAGATCCGATATTATCAAGCTTATTAAAATCATTGCGTCGATTTCATTTCGGGCGCGTCTCGGTTTAGGAGCAACATATGGGGAAAAGGCCTCTCTTTGTCGGGCATCATTCCTTTCCCAGGCCGTCGATCACTCCTTCTCACATCTCTGAATCCTCCCACGAAGTTCGGTCCACACCACCAGGGATTGACTCTGCGTGTCGACTCGTGTGCCTCTCCTTTTGGTAGCTCGGTGTTTTTGTATGCCTCTTGACACGACATAATCGTCCACCCAGTCATCATTTCTTTACTTGGTTTTAGGGACTTGATCGGAAAACCTTTTAGCAGTCGGGCATCGGTGGGGCGCCCATGAGCGCCGATATCTTCATGAGCTCGGGGACCCCGTTATCCTCACGGCTTCATCGGTCCAGCGCTCTTTAAAATTCGGTAATACCTCATTTGCCCTTAACACTATCCGGGTAATCTCGTGGGGTCTTTCATGTTTTTTGACGTGAGGCGAACCTCGTGGTGAATTGATCTCGAGGTCATCGGTGTCGACACTCCCGGTTCTAGATTCTTGAACCATCCTGTCGCCCCATCCATAGTTTCTTTGGAACATCGGCACCACACGAGCATTGGCCATTCCCCATGATTGGTGCTCCACAAAGCGGTTGATATGATCATCCGGATCGATCGATCCGTCGTATAGTTCGGGTTAGTGGGCATGACATGTTTCGGCGACAAACTCTATGATCCGCCTTGTAAATGGTGACCGGGCCATCTCTTTGTGCGGTTTACTAAGGTCGTCTTTTGGGTTCGGTTCGACGTCCGTCTTCGTCGTCTCCGAATGACGATCGAACAGGCGTGATGGGGCTAGCTCCGGTAGTGTTGTATTTCCGGATGAGGGCCTCCAGTGATGCCATTTGGGCTTGTATACGCTCGTATTCGGGTGGTTGGTCATTCGTGACCCACTCCCGCTTCAGCGTCTGCGGCGGGGGAGGAGGGCCGGGTGGGGGTGTGTCTTCCGTCCCCGTCATCTAAACCTCCGGTAGAATGAATTAGGTCCCACGGATTGCGCCAATTTGTTGAAGCAAATTCTTGTCAATCGGCTTGACTTGGAAGTTCGGCTTCTATCAACTTGTCCGGAGGAAAAAGCTAATTCCTTCCTGCACAATAACGACACGCGTTAGCCTCGCCCTGGGTGATATCCCAGGACCAGGCTCCGGCGTGAGAGTAAGAGAATGTAATAAATGTGGTGAGTAATGTGGGTGTGTGACATCAATGCAAAACGTTAAATGTGTTAGGGTATTTATACTACCCCAAACATGTACACATATTCTTTATTACGACCTTTGCATGAGGACATATCTATCTACACCTTGCGGTCTCTGATAGCCTACTTGGTAGTGCGTGGTAAGGATCGTAAAACCTGCGACATGGTCGGTCGTTAGCGACTTCCGTCCGGACGGTGAGGTATGTCGTCCGGCCGATGATCCTCGCCGGACACAGGTCGTCCGGACGTATCTGCCAACAACGATTACAATATAAATGGCCTGTACATTAGATATGATTTTACGAGAAAAAAATATCCAAAATATTGGTCATTGCATTTAGTCGTTGGATGATAAACTTACGATAAAATATGTAAATTGTCTTGACTCTTGACAATTCATGTAGATTTAAATGGAATATTTTTACTTCATGTTTATAGAAAGACGTACATGAGCAAGAAATGTATGAGAATATTTTTTGGATCCAAATAAGCAAAATGCCACGTTGGCATGATGAGGCAAGTGCACGCGCCACTCTGAGCATCGACAGCTGTCACTACGGCGCACTGCGCCACTACTACTGTAACCATAGGACAAGTGAGACAACCACTATCCTTGTCTACTCTGCTTTTTTACTTGCGCGTGGATATCACTCTCTATTTCATTGGTGAAGTCACACCAATTTTTTAGTTTTGCTATTTCAGTTTTGAATTATCTTTCTTATTTACTTTCATTGAAAGATCACAAATATGTAAATTGCAAGCAGTTTTGTATTTCATAATTCTCAAATAACTATGGGTAGAGGTGTTATTCGGGTTGATCTAGTCGAGTTTGGGTCAATTCGGGTCAATGCAAAAAAACCATACCTGAATGGTCGAATCTGACATTATTTAAAACTCGAGTCGGGTCAATTCGGGTCAGGTTAACTCGGGTTCGGGTCTAGCTCATTTAAGAATTATACGATTTTGGTGTTTACACTTAAAAGTACATGAAAATTAGAATGAAAAAAAATCAAACTCGGGGTTACTCGGATTGACCCGAACCCGAGTAAAACATATATATTTGACCCGAACCCGACCATATTTAAAACTCGGGTTAGTCGGATTGACCTGAATTGGCCTGCATATAATTTTGAACCCGATTGACGCGACCGAATAGTCTTATTCGAGTTCGGTTCGACCCACCTTTTGACACCCTAACCTTGGTATATCTGGCGAAATGGATTTAAGCATGAGCTTGAGTAAAGCTAGAGTTGAAGCTTATATTATAAGTTGAAAATTAGAGCTTATTTTTTAAAGTTGGTTGTGAATTAGTTAGAATAAAGTTTATTAATGTATAATCACATAAAACTACGTCAAATAAATATTAAATCTATTTTTAACTTTTTTAGCGATAATCGTTATATATTGAATGGTATTTAAGCAATTTGAATAGTATAAGCCATAAACCTGTTTGAATTGGCTTGGGCTTGTGAGTCTTATGTCTTATTAAAGCTTTTATAAGATTATGTAATGAATAAAGCTTATTTTATAATTTGAAACATTTTAAAACTACACTTTATAAAGCTTCTATAAACCCGCCAAACATAACCATATACTCCTCTACCCTAAAATACATTTCTAATTTAAATTTGTAATCCTCCAACTCATATTAAATATCAATTTGACTTATTAAAGTTTTTAACTTTTACTTTAAATATTTTTTATACTAGAGTGTAACTATGAAATTTACCCTTGAGGCCACAACCCTTGGCATATTCTAGACTTTGTTTAAATTTTCTTCAAAACTTATTTTAGAACTTGCGTATATATCCTTGAAAATCGTAATTGCGTATATATCCGGCGTGTATAAAAACCAATTATCTTATTAATGCGTAAAAACTTATCTGAAAGAATATATATACGATTATTCGACTTTAGGAATGATATATATGCATTTTGCTTATTTTTTTTTAAAAAAAATCAATGTACTCTTGAGCTTAAATCCTTTGTAAAATGAATTAATTTTGAAAGTTATTTTTCGTAGATTGAAAATGATTAAACAATCTCATTACTTTTAAAAAGAACAGCACAATTTTTTAGTGTCAATAAAATGATAAACAAATTAACTAATGAACAAAAATGTTTAGGCAATTATCTTCATCACAAAAATTGACAATTTCCTTTCTATCGATTATTAGTTATTTTGCCTCACATTTATTGTATTAAAAAAAAAATGTTTTTGTTCATGAGAGATTCATGTACGTATTTCTGTTTCTTTTAATCACCTTCACACACTAAACTCATATATGATTAGTTGAAACTTGAAATCGCTAATTATTTTAAAATATCTCAAAATGTAAACATGAACATTTAATTTAAAACGGAGTTTATTATTATGAGATTCTAAGTATGTTTATTGGGTGGGTTGACAGCCTTATCGAAATCATACAAGTATATTATTTTTATAATGTTGTATCAACCAGCGTAATAACCTAGATCGACATGAAACCGATATCATGACCTCGATCTCATCACATGTTTTTATTTTAGTATTTGTTTTGTTTTTCTTTTTATTTTAATATTTATATTATTTTAGGTTGGGTTGTTGATAAATGGTATGAATTGGTTATATGTATTTTGTGTAGTTGGAGAGAAGATAAAATAATATTTTAATAAAAGATGAGGTTGGGTTGGATTATTGATAAAGATAGTCAAACCATTACCTCTATTTTCCTAATTCAAAAGTTATGCACATGGGCAGTCATTTCCTTATACAGATAGAGATTTCATATATGCATAACTTTCAAGTTATAACTTCTCCATATTTTTCTAAAAATTAAGGATAAGCGCTTTACATGTTGTGTTCTATTTAGGATCTTAAAAAGCTAACATTTGACGTTTTGATTTTTCATCATGGTTGGCAAAGCTATAAGGTTGGGTGTTATTGTGAGGCGAAGGAGAGGTGAAGCCTATGACTTGGCGCGTGAAGGGGAAAAGGTGTGCGAGTGGATGTTTTTTATTATTATTATAATATTATTTTTTGTTTATGAATGTGTTGATAGAGTATATTATGAGATATATTTGTATAAAGTGAGTTTTTTTTATGTGATTAGTTAAGTGATAACCAAAAGTTGAAACTTGAAAGTAAGTTGATATTAAAATGTTAATGTTAGGCATGTACAGCCAATGTAGCATGCAGCGCAGCGTTATGACGAGTTTAACGGCGTTATGGTCGTTACCTCCATTGGACCACCGGCGTTAAAGAGGCAAAGCGAGAAATTGCGGTGGGCTTATAACACCGTTAAGGGCATGAAAAAAATCAAAAACACCCCTCGTTTGTAGTGGGCTTGCGTTTTGTGCGAGAGAAGAAGAAGATGAGCAAGTTGTTGGTGGCTATGATGGTATTTTCAAGGGTATTTTCAAGGAGTGAGGTTGTTGGTGGCTTTGGTATATATTAAAGGAATGTCTACGTCATCTGGGCGTTGGTTAAGATTTGTCTTATTGTGGTTTTATTACGTAAATGGTCGTAATTAACGTAAAATTGCGTATTTGAATGAGGGGACCGTAAATAGTTATTAAAAACAAAAAAAAAAAAAAATTAACTTGATGCTAAGGCGTTGGTTAAACGTCCGATATTAAAAAGGTGAGGTAGTACGGTAGTCAATATATAGTCAAAAGGTTATTATTTTGTTTGTGTGTGTAAATGAAGTGTTTGTTTTAGTTTAGGGTTGAAATTGAAAATATGAAATGTTATTGATGTTATTGAGATGTTATTGTTGTGGGTGTTTTTTGAGGATGTTAATGTTAAATGTTAAAGCTGATGTGGCGCTGATGTGAACGGTGTTATTGGTGTTATGGTGTTACGATTGTATATGCTCTTACAGTTTTGATGAAAATAAAAGGGAAGCGGCAATTACAACAAGCCTAGGAGAACACTTGTCATATTTTGATTTATAACGAGAGTTGTACACGATTATTCATATTGATTACATTGATATGACTTCGATGTGAAAAGTTGTTATCATTGCAATCCCTCTAAAGCTTTTATGATTTACAACTTACACAATACACATGACCTGCAACTTGCATTGATTTAATATGACAACCAAAATTGTGATATATGAGTAATTGTGATTTTCCAAATTTGGTTGCTTGAATTGAAATTGGAAATGATGGCCTTATGTTATGATTGGGTTAAAATGGAGAGCATCATGTATATTATTGAAGACGAAAATGGCAATTTAATTTGGTGTACCAAAAAAGTGAAAAAACACGAACAAGCATTCGGCATAGCATGAACAAGTGATAAGCGTTTTATTCTTACACAATTTAATATTTTAAGATAAGAAAATGATAAAATTATATGGTGTTGTTTAAAAATTCTTACGAGCTCACATAAATACGTCACTTCGTGTACATCTAGCACAATTTACACTACAAAATATTTCAAATCATCATATCATATGATATAAGATCGTTTGAGACGAAAAATTATTCTGTCTAAGTATCCGTTTTATTTGATCTAATGGATGAGATTAATCACAATGATTTAAAAACCCACTTTCATCTTTTTATTTTGAATATTAATATCTTTCAAAGTTAATATTGGCGAGAAAAATATATCGTTCGTGACGTTTAATTATCTTTTTTATGGGTAGTGACTTTGATATCTTTCAACAAAAAAATCACATTTTTCACGTTTTTCGTTTTTTACGTTCGCGATTTGCATTAAAAAAATCGTATATGATAAAATCTTAAATTGAATATCGCATGTGATATTGTTATAAATCATATATGATATGTAATATCACGTATGATATTAGTGTAAAATCACATATGATATCACATGTGATATTCATATCATATATGATTTAGCTAGTATCGCGTGTGATATTGATTTAGTGTTTTATCGTATATGATTTTTAATGCAAATTTCGATAGCGTAAAATAAAAGAAAAAGGCAACGTGAAAAAGCAATTGTTTTCTTTTTCAAAAGTATATCAAGTCTTTGCCCATAGAAAGATAATTAAATCTTCGTCATGACTCATATAAATATTTTTAACAACGATTAACGGTTTAAAGATATTTAAATTATAAAAATTTGTGAAATAATAAAATCTTTTAATCGTGATTGATTTTTTAGATAGATGGTGGAGATGAGTCATAGTATGTGAGAAAAGTTTTGTATGTAAAATAACTATCTTCTATCTATATTCCTATCTTCATGAATAAAAATATAATAACAAACAAACCTAAAAGCATCTACAATGCAAGATTAATGAAAGACTTTGCTATTTGAAAATGTCATTTACTATCTTGCTTTTTGTATTTCATGAATAGCTTGATGAAAAGCTTATTACACAAAGATTTAACAAACAACAAGTCTTTTGACAAAAACTTTTTTATCTTTTAAAACAAACTTTCTTTTCTTACTTGATGAATTAAATACATAAAAAGCTTTTGATAATGACTTTTTTGCATCATATCAAAATTTTACAATGACTTTTTCATTTATGAAATTTAGTTAAATTTATTGTGTGTAAGAAACAAAAAGTCATTAATGATTTTTTGCATTATGAATCTCTAATAATTGCAAGTTAAATTATTTATGTTGTATTTTGTGACAAAGTTTTATCGACTACATATTTTTATAAGTTTATCATATACATGATGAACTATTTTTAAAGATTATTTTATACTATTAGTGTTTTTCATATATTTGGGTAAAGGGCTTCTTACCCATAAATATATTACTTAAAAATGATAAGAATATGAATCGGTGAGTACCGCATTGATTTACAAAGACAACACACTCATATGTGTAAAGAAATTACGAAGCGACATACGAAATCATGAAACTAAATAAAGGCGAAGACACGAAATAAATAGAAACAAAAAGCCCGAACTGCGCTAAAAGAACCATTCTATGTTGTGATGTGAAGGTCTTCCAAACACACCACTAACGTTCAAGTGTCCAAGAGTAGAACCATTTGAATTAATCTTCTTAAATCGAAAAGTAAGCAACTTTAATCTTACATTGTGAACAATGATGTCTCGAAGGTATATATTACCTAAGTCTAATCGGTCCCGATAATAAATTCTTGGGATAGGCTTTATTCAATTTTCAAGACTACCTATGCTGAATCTATATAATAGCTCGAAAGGTGCTAAGGAAACAATGAGATTATAGTGGTCTATCCTTCACCTCTATGCTACGTCTCATCTACATTATTTACGGCGTGCAATCGAGAGGACAACATCAATCGCTAACTCTGACAGATCCCACCAGGGAATGTCGCGTTTAAATCTTAAACCTGTTGCCTGTCATCTACCGGGTCATTAAGTTCCGTTAATGCAATGTTGATATTGAGTCCGGCACGTTAGGAACTTAGAGCTACACCCATTCTCAAGTTCATCCAATGACTACGGCTGTCCCTTCTGATTGGTCGCCCACAAGTATGAATCGGAGTGTCGAGTTGGTGTATCTGCTGACTTACCCTTGTCCGATACCCTAGTGGATTGCTGCAATCTTAAGTTGGCTTGGTCGTCTTCAACTCCGAAACAACGCGGGATGACAGCAGTATGCATGAGGTTCAATGTCCATTTGCGAGTAAAGATTGTGGTGAGACATGAAAACAATTGGAATCATAGGTAGACAAAGGGCTTACGCTCATAATTAAATCTAATTAATATCCCGAAATACCCAATTGAGAATTGATCAAACAGAAATAAGTCTAAAGCTTTCCGACGAAATTGTCAGACATTCCCGCTTGCCAGGATCACCCTAGCCCAAAGACACTAAATGTGCTTTTCACGGTTCATTGGTGAGTAATGTGTTGATAAATCTCAAATTAGTTGGGGTATTATTAATGTCATATGTTACGCGCTAACCAATAGAGATTGGCAGAAAGGTGAACCCAATGTCTCGAATGTCCGGAAGCTGATCGACATCCAACGCGTCTCTGACTAGCCAAAAAATATTGCGTAGTTAGTATGATTCGGAAATAATCTAACTTCTTTTTGGTTGAGATAACTTAGATAACTTTAATTTGACTTGAATTCATTATAGTTAAGGCGTAAATTTGGTCGTTTAGTAACTTCTTCAAAATAGGCATTTGATAAATTTTTATTTACCATTTGCCCTTTAGCCGATGTAATTCCAGAGATGAAAATGAACTAAACCATAAACATATTAAAAAGCATTAATGGAATTCACTTATATTGGCTATTTGATGTTTCAAATAATCACATTTATTCTAAGTAACCTTATTAGATTTCCTAAATTCTCAAAAACATTATTTATAAATTCCTATTTAGAATTAAAAACGATTCAAAGAAAAACCTGAACCCGATATTCTAAGTGTCAATTGGGATCACTATCCAACGAAGCATGAATTCAAGAGTTTGGGAACAAACTCCACCACTAGAGTTAGGCTAACAATTCTCAGTCAATAGGTAAAATTTAAGGGTACTTAAAGTACATGAAAATTAGAATGAAAAATCAATGTTACTATTGACCAAACGCAAACATATATATTGAACCTATTTAAACTAGTATTGATACCAATACCGTTAATTTTGCCCGATTACCCAAAAGTTTTATTGTTGTTCAAACCTTTTAACCCTAAACCTAACCCAAAAAACATATATTTTTAAAAATTTTAATTTTTTGGAAAATTAAATTATTTTTTAAAATTTAATTATTAAAGTTTTTAATTTAATAATAAAATACCCAAATAAATATTAAATTATTTTTCCAAACTTATATTAATGTTTTAAATTAAAACTATTTACTAAACCCTTTAATTCTGGGAGGTTTATTTATTAAAGTTTTATAAATTAATTAAATAAACTTATTTTAAATTTAAATTTTATTTTTTAAAAGCTTTTAAAAAAAATCCATTATCTACCCTAAAAACTTTTAATTTAAATTTGAATTCCCTAATTAAATATAAACTTATTAAATTTTTAAACAAATTTTTTTATAATGTAAAAAATTTACCCTTGACCAAATTGGCAATTTCTAACTTTTTAAATTTTTTCAAAACTTATTTTTGGTATTTTGAAAAAAATGTTTTTTCCAAAGAGATAAAAACCTAAACCCTAAAAACTTAACATTAATATATAATTATTATTTAACGAATCGTTATTATTTTTTTAAAAAATCAATGTACCTTGACTTAAATTTTAAAAGAATTAATTTTAAAGATTTTTCTAGATTAAAATGTTAAACAACCAACTTTTAAAAAACAACAATTTTTATTAATAAAATGATAAACAAAAATAAAACAAAATTTTAGGCAATTATCCACCAAAATTACAATTTTTTTATGTTATTGTTTTTTCTTTTATTTATTAAAAAAATTTTTTGTTTTTGAACATGTGTTTTTGTTTTTTTAATATTAAATAAATAATATTTATTAAATTGAAATGTAATTATTTTAAAATATTCAAAAAACATAACTTTAATTTCAATTTAATTTTATGAATTTAAGCTTTTTATGGTTAAAAATTATAAATTCAAGTATTATTTTTAAACGTTGAACAAAACATCAAAACCTTACTTTAAGAAAAAATTCCAATAATGTTTTTTTATTTTATTATTTTTTTTTTTTTTTTATTTTAATATTTATATTATTTTGGATTGAAAAACCAAATGAATTTAATATTTTGTATTAAAAGTAAAATAAATTTTAAAAAGCAGGCTACCGTTATGAAAAATACCAAAATTACCTCATTTTCCAACGTTAAAGGGCAAATTTTTCGTGGTTTATACAAACTTTAAGATAATTTCCAACTTTAAGGTGGCCCATGTTTGTTCAAGGAAAAAGTAAAATTTGCCTTTGTTTTTCAAATTTTAAAATAAGGTTGGGTGTTTTTTAGGGGGAAAGTTCAGATATAAGGGGGTGTTTTATTTATGTTTTTTTATTAATAAATTTTTTTTTAAATGTTATAAAAAAAAAAAAATTTATAAAAGTTTTTAGCATTCAAATAAAAAAGTTGAAATTAAAGTAATTATATTAAAAGTTAATTTGGTGTAAACCGAAGTGGATTGTTAATTGGGAAAATATTTATAAAGAGTTTTGGGGGGGTATGTTTTAAATTGCGGGATGAAAAACAAAAATGTTGTAGTGGGCTTACGTTTTGTGGGAAAAAGGAAGGCAATTTTTGGGCAGAGGATTTTCAATATTTTAAGGAGGTGTTTCTTTGATAATTAAGGATGTTAAAAGCCCGATCTAAGTTTTTTTACCCTTTTATTACATAAAGGCCTCAGAATTAAATAAAACCAATTTGGGTGAAATAAATTTATTCCAAAAAAAAAAAATTAATAAGGCCTGTTAGAATTTTTAAAAAGGGAGCAAATTTGTAAAATATTAAGCAAAAGGATTATTTTGTTTGTTAAAGGGTTGACCAAAAAATCGAAATATAAAAGTTATGATCAACTTTTAAATTTTTGGGAGAAAGTTAAAATTAAAGTTTAAAAACCAGAATTATACCTGTGTACATCTAGCCACATTTTATAAAATAAAAACCAATTAAAGTAAGAACATTGCAATTTTATTTATAACATTTAAGATTATTTAATTGATTAATTTAATTTAAAATTTTTCATTAATTCAAATTTTATATTTAAACTTACACAAAAATACCTGCAATTATTATTTAATATGACCCAAAAAATTTAAAAAATTTATTTTCCAAATTTGTTTTAAGAAATTGGAAAAATCTTATGTTAATTTTAAATGGAACACATGATATTATTAAAAAATCAATTTAATTTTTCCAAAAAGTGAAAAACACAAAACAGATACATAACAATATAATGTTTTACTTAACTTTATTTTTAAATAAGTGTAAAATTATATTGTTTTTAAAAATTTTAGACTAATAAAAAAACTAACAATTTCCTTAAAATATTTCAAATCCTATTAAATAAAAACTTCGGCGACAAAAATTATTTCCCAACCCCATTTTACGTTAAGGATATTAATTAAAATTTAAAAAACTTTATCTTTTTATTTTAAATATTTTTAAACCCAAAGAATGTAAAAAATTTATGGGAAAAATTTTATCTTTCTATAATTATTTTCAAAAAAAAATAATTTTTACCTTTTAGCCAAATTGCATTAAAAAATTATGAAAATTAAATAATATCCCTTTATTTCATAAACTATAAAATAATACAAAAGATTTAAAAAAAATCCTGAAAACTTTATTCTTAAACTTTTAAACTGATAAAATTCAAGTTTTATAATACTTTTTTAACAAAATTTAAAGAACTAAAATAAAAGAAAAAAAAAAGTGAAAAACAAGTTTTTTTTTTTCAAAAGATTCAAATGCCCAGAAAAATAATTAAAGGTTTTGGGAAAATTTTTCGCTTAACATTAATTTAAAAATTTTAAATTATAAAAATTTGTGAAATTAAAGTTAATTTAAAAATATTTTTTAAATTTTGAAAGGGCCTTAAAGGGTAAAATTTTAATTAAAAATAATATTTCATTATACCCTATTTCAAAAAAATATAATAAAAAAAACCAAAAGCATCCAAATGAAATTAAGAAAGACCATTTAAATGAACACTTGCTTTTACATTAGTTGATGAAAAGCTTATTAACAAAATTTAACCCAAGTTTTTGAAAAAACTTTTTCTTTTAAACAAATTTTTTCACTTTAATTAAATAATAAAATTTTGTTGACTTTTGCCAATTCAAAATTTTAAATGATTTTTCTTTTGAAATTTAGTTAAATTTTGGGAAGAAACAAAAAACATTAAGATTTTTATTATGAAGCTTTTTTAAATTATTTTGTTTATTTTGACAAATTTTATCTACTCAATTTTTAAAGTTTATCATTAAGATGAACATTTTTAAAAGATTTTTTATCAAGGTTTTTAAAGGGCAAAGGGTTTTCCCCAAATTAATTCTTAAAAATGTGTTAACCCTCCCATTATTTACAAAGAAAACCATCAAGGAAAGTTAACAAACGAATAAACCCAAATCATGAAACTAAAGGCCAAGAAAAAAAAAAGAAACAAAACCCGGCCCTAAAAAACCATTCTATTTGTTCGGGTCTTCCCAAAAACCCCTAACCTCCAATTCCAAGAGTAAAAAACCCCTTAAACAAAATAAAACTTTAATTTACATTGAAAATGAGCTCGCTTTGGCCAAAACGGTTTATCAAATAGGAAGGTTTCTTCCCAAATGAAGTAATCACAAAAAACCAAAGAAAGCCAAACTAACAACGGATTTTTAAGGATTTTCCAAACCCAATATTTCCCAACGGGAAGCCACCATCCAAATTCAATGTTAAAATTATGATAAAAAGAACTAAAATGGGTTTTACCGGCAAAGGCCCAAAAATTTGGTCACCCGGCCAACGCCCATTTGCCTCCTGTGTGGGTTTAACTCTTCCCATAATGAATTAAAAGCATGCAGGAATAATAAAAAAGATAGAAAATTAAACCCTACCAATGCGAAAAAATAAAAAGGGGTAGAAATCCCAAAATTGGTCTTACATCATCTAAAGCCTAAATGCTAACAAACCACCCATATCCGTAAAGGACAACCTCCCCAATTTCTAAACCAATTGAAAGAAGCCCCAGAAATAAGACCGGAATAGCTTTGGGTTTTTCACAATTAAAACCAACTGAGGTTCTATAATTCCCAAAACAACCCAAAAATCCAAATAATCCAATTAAGGATTTTTCCATCCCCAAGTAGTCGGGGGCCATTCCAAATTCGTTCAATTTATAGTAAACCCCAAAACTCCAGCATTTTCCCTTTTAAATTTAAAACTCCAAATTTTACCCAGCACTAACCCAAAAGCCGGAGTAAAGGTAAACCGACCCCTTTTGGATTATTACAAGTCAAAGTCACGTAATAATAAATTTTTAAAGGAAATTTAATTAATTAAATATAAACCCTAATAAAAAAATAAAAAGGTTAAATTTAAAAATTAGGTTTTAACCTTTAAATGAATTGTAATGGTCCCGACCCCCAAATTCCGTTTCTTTTCAGGGAAACTTTGGAAATTGCCCAATTGGGGAAAGTGCCCCAAAAG
Organism: Chrysanthemum lavandulifolium; assembly: GCA_022545495.1. Classification (NCBI taxonomy): domain Eukaryota; kingdom Viridiplantae; phylum Streptophyta; class Magnoliopsida; order Asterales; family Asteraceae; genus Chrysanthemum; species Chrysanthemum lavandulifolium. The sequence continues at coordinate 4,379,769 of CM040238.1, forward strand.
AGGAAAAAAACCTAATTTTTCCCCGGTCCTTGCCGAGTTCTAACCGGGAAGTTTAAAATCTAAATAATGATCCCGACAAAGGGAACAACATTACCCAATTTTCAAAAAGTTTTAAATTTATAAGTATTTCCGGTCAAAGCCAATTTAAAGGGTGGCTTAAAACCTTCCCTTTTTCATCCCCACCCCTTTAGGCCCATGGTAAATTTCCTGGGCAATTGGCCTCTATCGCCATTCAAAACTACCAACCAAGGGTGACTACCAAAGAACTATGCATGCATACACTTAGAAATAATTGTCGGAAGTAAAGGTAAACGAAACAAAACAATTAAGGAATCATAACTAGGCTAGCATCAAAGGGTGCTTAGCGCTCATATTAATCATGCAAATCAATTCAATATTCAAAGGTACGAAATACATGAATTGAAAGTAAAAGAAATATAAACGCTAAAGCTTATCGTAATGGTGTGACTTCTCCTTGAAAGCGACTCCGTATGCTCCTTAGACACGCTTGAGCTTTTCCCACGTTCTCGAGTGTTGTGTGTGGAATGGGATGCTTTGAAATTGGAATTGTGGGGTATTTATAGGCGTGTCGGGTTACGGCGTAACCAATAGAGGAGTTACGCGTAACCTTCTATTTCTTCAAATGCACTAGATCGCTAGTTACGGCGTAACCTTATAAGTGGTTACTGCTAGTCTTCAATAAACTCGTTACGTCGTAAGTGATGCAGATGATTCGGCGTAAGTATCGGACGTGGAACCTCTTTTGACCTAATGGAGTTACGTCGTAACCTTTGGGAAGAGTTACGCGCAACCTCTTGATAAGTTGGACTTACGGTCACGCAATAGTTAAGGCGTAATGTGAGAGACGAGTTACGCCAGTAACTTCTTCAAAATAGGCATCTTGTGATAAATCTTTAGTAATGTTTCCATTTCCGTCTCTTTAGCTCCAATGCTCGTAATTTACCGAAAGTGGAAAACAATGGAAAACAAGCGTAAATCCATATAAATGATATAAATAACGAGCATTATCGGGAAATTGACACTTAATATTCGTGACTATTTGATGTTATCAAATATCCCCACTGAACTCTACTTGCCCTCAAGTAGACCTTATTAGATAGATTCCTAAAAGATATCTCCCAAAACCCGAAAATATGAGTTTACAAATTCCTTATGCTAGAATAAAACAAAGCGAACACCTCACAAGGGAACAAACACTCAAATCTCTCAACTATTCTAAGTGTCAATTTCGGGTGATCACTCAATCGCATGATCATAGCATGTATTCTATCATAGGTTTGGCGGTTACACAAATCTCCACCACTAGAGTTAAGGGCTAAACAATTCTCGAAGGCAATATGGGTAGCACGACAAAGGTTAAGGGTGACTCGTCATTACTAACATGTCACGTGAAGTGGAAAAATCAATGATACATGACCAAATTCATGGCCAAGACACCAAAGATTGCTCATTGCATCACTAGACACGCTTCATGACTAAAGGGTAGGATAAGACATGGGATATATAATTGGTGTAAAATGAAAAACAAGCAGGTAGTCTAAATTTATAACCAAGTCATCACCACTTACCATCCGCCCAAAGTTCAAGTTTAGAAGTCTAGAGACCGGATCATGAAATGCAAGGTAGATGCGTCATTAGAGGACGTCGTGATGGGCATACTACATTTTCTTCTTCTGTTTGGCAAAACCACCAACTCCAATCTTCAAATGTGACCGAGGTGGCCTCCTCGATACTAATCAATAAAGCTTCCTACTATAGTGCTTATAACATCGCATTTTACAATATCATAACTCAATCAACTTTTTGTTTTTTTTCCCGAATCATCATCATTTTTTTTTTCAACATAACATAATAACATAATATCCCCCCACTTGAGATGAACAATGGAATTGGGGTCTTCAATGATCTTCATAAATGTTGTCGATGAAAGCGTGATTTCCAAACCTTTCCACTCGAACCTTGAACTTAGGCAAATGATGACTTCCAATCACTAATAAAGACTAGGGTAGGCTAAGGTGTATAGGTGTAACGAAACAATATATTGGGTTGACAAAATGAAAGGAATGGCTCAGAAGGGTGTATCTAGGGGTATCTTGCACTAAAGGGGAGTGCAACAAAAGAGTTTCACATAGGGGTCGAAAAGTCGAGGTGACTAATCGATAGACTCACAATGGTAGGCTGTTTGGATGATAATCCTATAATATTGCCTTCTAAAACTGAAAAGTCCAAATACATCGAGCTAACTCAACATACCTCGTCTATGGTCTCGAAATGATGCAAAGGCCAAGTTCTAAAGTTTACAAGCTACCGCAAGACACTCATAATTTGGTGGATTTGGGGTTTTAAAAATCCCCAAAAACCCCCCTTTTTTAAAAACCCAAAATTAAATTTAAAAAACCCCCCGGTTTTTTTTTAAAATTTCCCCCCCCCCCCAATAAAAATTTTTTAAAATTTTAAAAAAAAAAAAAAATTTTAAAAAAAAAAAAAATTTAAAAAAAAAAAAAAAAAAAATTTTCCAAATTTTAAAAAAAATTTTTAAAAATTTTCCAAAAAAATAAAAAAAAAAAGGGGGGGGAAAAAAAAAAGGGGGTTTTTTAACCTTTTAAAGGGGGGAAAAAAACCTTTTGGGAAAAGGGGTTTAAAAATTTAAAAAAAGGGTTAAAATTCCAAAATTCCCGGGGGAAAACCAAAAATTTTTTCCCCTTAAAAGGGAAAAAAAAAACCGGGGTTTTAAAAAAAAAATTAAAATTTAAAAAAACCCCCGGGGGGAATTTTTTTTTTAAGGGTTAACCCAAAAAAAGGGGGGGGGGAAAAAAAAACCAAACCCTTTTTTAAAAAAAACCCTTAAATTTTTTTTAAAAAAAAAAAAAAAAAAAAAAAAAGGGTTTTTTAAAAAAAAAAATTTTTTTTTTCAAAAAAGGGTTTTTTTTTTAAAAAACCCCCTTAAAAAAAATTTTTAAAACCCCAAAATAAAAAACCCCAAAAAATTTGGTTCCCTTTTTCCCCCCCAATTTTTTGTTTTTAAAAAAACCCACAAAAAGGAAAAAAAAAAAGGGGTAAAAATTTTTGGGGAAAAATTTTTTTTAAAGGAAAAAATTAAGACCCCAAAATGGGGGAAAAAATTTTTTTTCCCCCAAAACTTGGGGAAAAAAAATTTTTTAAAATTTAAATTTTTTTAAAAAAACCCAAAAAAAAAAATTTTTTTTTTCCCCCCTTTTTTTTAAATGGGGGTTCCAAATTTTTAAAATTTTGGGGTTTTTTTTTAAAAAATTTTAAATTTTAAAAATTTTTTTTTTAAACCCAAAATTTTCCCTTTTTTTTTTCCCCTTTTTTTTTTTTTTTTGAAAAAACCCCTTTCCCCCATTTGGGAACCCTTAATTTTCCCCCCAAAAAAAAAAAAA
>CM040238.1:4388190-4433109 GCA_022545495.1 Chrysanthemum lavandulifolium
GCAATATCTATAGTGGAAGCAACGTGAGTCTTATTCATAGTCCTAGGGTGTTCTTCTACTTTAGCATTCCGTATTGATCTTTTCTTAGGTCGCAACTTCCTATTCTTCGATTGAGTGCCCTAGGTCGTGAAGTGCGGACGCTTGAAAAGACTCAACTATTCTCGCTTCGAAGAGACTCGAAGCACGTTAGCAACTTGTGATTTGGCGTAGGGATTCTAGGTTCACGATTACTAAGTGTTATCGTGCTAATCTCTTTAATGATGGTTGGCGGAAGTAGTTCATACTTTCCTAACATTTCTCTTAACTTAGAGATAGTGTGAATCAAATCTTGATTTTCGTAACTAATATTACCAAAGAAATGCATTACTTCTCTAGTGTGTGCAAGATAGTGATCAAGTTCGTTTGATGCTTCATGACGAGTCTTATTGAGTAAATCAAATATGACACCATATTCATGTTTAACTTTACAAGTTCTTGTTCATATTTTGAGATTTGACTTTTCAAAGACACGCTTTGATCCTCCTGCTTTTGACAAGTTAACAACTCGCCTTAGCTTTTTGATTTTCCAAGGTGAGAGCGTTAATTTGATTTTTATGTTCATGTTTCATTGCTCTATCTCGCATAACAAAGCATTCTTCAAGCGGCTAGATCACGATCCGTCTCTAAGTATTTTTCGCTTTGATGAGATTTAGTAAAGGTCGCTCAAAACCTTTTCACGCTTTTTCTTGAGTTTTGAAAAAGTTGAGTTGCTTTTGTAAACATTCAAAATCCTTGGTTAATAAAGGCATTTTACTTTTTAAGGTCCGATTTAATGCACAACATTCTTCAATTTGGGATGTGGTCTTTAAGTAAAAGAGCAAGATCCGTTGAGGCAAAAGTTTGGCTTGTTCAACGGAAGTCACTACATGATCATTATTTAGATCCTCAAGTATAACCACGAGTCAAGTTGATTGTCAAAGGAAACCATAAGGTCATCTTGATCACAAATGTAACTATGGGTTCTAATTGAAAATCGTCGAATGAGATGTAAATGACTCATTTTGAACACTCGAGCCTTGCCGGATTCGGATGTTGGCGGAGATACTAGATCGTAGATAAATATGGTTTGTTCGGTACCGAGACAAGCCATCGCATGTCATACACTGGGCCGTGTCACTCATGTGTAACTCATGCATATTAGCCATCAACATAATAAATTGCATTGGCCTGCAAGTCCTCCATATCATCATCTGAGTCTCAGATCCGCCATAAAACTCATTATTTGTTTGTGAGAGTTCCACCACTTCATCCCAAGAGCCAAAAGAAGAGCCTCTTTGAAATAAGTAACCGCCTTAGTCCTCGGCTTTGGGCATGCATTAGCCAGTGTCCTTCTCATTGCGCTTGTAGCATCAAGACCATTCAACCCATTCGAGCATTTCCTGCTCCACCACTGAGCTCGTTGTTGTTCCTACCCATAGCATTAAACCTTGACCACCGCCCATCCGACGACCATAACCACGATTCTCAACTTCAACTCGCCCATTGTTCACAACAAATTGATTCCGTATTAGATGAGGAACGAATACGATTGTTGGATTTCTTGGTATAATGGCTAAAAGCATTAGCAATCATAACAAATCCTTGTTGCAATGCTTCGAACGGATCGATTCCTCATTAGTTTGACTATGAAGTGCTTGATCATTGTTGTTGTTGTAAGGAACCAATTGATTTTGTTGAGGTTACTGTGATTGATCGTTTGGTGTGACTGAGGCAGTTGGTTGAGTTGCTTGTTGAGGAGGATAACTGTTTTGAGCATACAAGGCAAGTTGTTGATTTTCCGGAGTTGTTGTTGAAGCAATTTGAGCACGGAGAATCCTTTCCCTATCAACTTCCTTTTCATGAGGCTTCAAGTAATCGTACAACAATCCATATGTAGAATGATGCATGTTCTTCGCTTGACGGAGAAAAATGACATACTTCTCCCATTCAGGACCAAGACTACTCAGGAACTTAGTATTAACTGCAATTCTTGGCATGATGATGTTGTGTTTATCCAAATCATTGATGATGTCCGAGAATCGATGATGATAAGACTCTAGTGTCTCTCCAGGTTCAATCATGAAGTATTCATAAGCCAAGTAAATTTTGGATTCCATATCCTCCTCGATTGAGTGCGATCCTTCCATAAGTAGATGAATGTGTTCCCACATTTTCTTTGCGCTTTTGAGCATCAACACTTCAAGAATTGGGTTTGGTAATCCTAAAAGGATATATTGCATTGCAAGCTCATCGCCTTCATAGTGTAGAAGTTCTTCCGATTTAAGTCTCGCAAAAGAGCAATGTTTGATTGTTCATCTCTTGGTGGATTAGTATTAGGATCTCCTGCACAATGACATTAGGCATCTCAAATGGACCTTCCAAGATAACCTTCTTTAAGAACTTTCCATGTGGCTTCTTCAGATCACAAAACCTAAAGAACCTTATCACCCATTGATCGTAGTTTCGGAGTGAGCATCGAGGTCTATCAAGTGATCCAAACCTCATGAATTGATTGTTGGTCGCTTAAAGCTTCACACATCTTTGCAAACCAAGTGGGTTCCTTCATAGTTTTCCTTGATGGATGTTGAATGAATTCATTTATGTAGGGTTGAACTTGAAGACTTGGCGGTGTTTGAACCATTTGAGGTGGTGGAATTGCACCAAGTTGTGGAGTTTGTTGTTGATAAACTGCTTGTTGTTGATTCCATTGTTGATGTTGTGGACTTAGTTGTTGTTGTCGTTGAGAATAAGTGTAAGGGAAATAGTTAGAGTATGGTGGTTGTGACATGTTGAAAAACTTGTGTTATAAAATGGATCTTTGTAGTCGAATAAACCTTAGTTGATGAAGTGTCCTTAGGCGTAGAAATCACAATAATCCAAGTAGTACTTATGCGTAAAAACACCAAAGTTACGCGTAAGTAGGGAAAATACTCTAAACTTAGGCGTAGACACAAAGTTAGGCGTAGAAAGTTAGGCGTAGGATTATCTTATGCGTAAGACTAGGCTTAGGCGTAAGATGAATCTTATGCGTAGGATTTCTACGCGTAAGCTTTATGCTTATGCGTAAGTTTAGGGTTTTGCCCAAATGATCTTTTACACTATCACAAAGGCAAGAGATATCCAAAGTCGACGATCTTCGTGCTTATCCAAGCAAGAAAACACGAGTAAACCACGAAACGAAGATCAATCCAAGGAATAACTTACGCGTAATATTAGGGTTTTGATACGCGTAAGATTACTCGTAAAATGATTTTGCCCAATGATGTTTCTAAACCGCTTTTGTATGATGAAATAGCTTCAATAACACCAAAATGACACAAAAGTGAAACTTGATGATCCAAAGCTCTCAAAACGGTTACGCGTGAGGTTTACACCCTCGCTCAAAAACAAGCTTTAAAACTTAGATCCACGCCAGAAAGTTTGTAACTTTTGCCAAAACAAGTATTTTAACACCTTAAAACGCTGAAAGTACAAGAATCTTGGATTAAAAAGTGTAAAAACGAGTTTTTAAGCAAGCCAAAGTTATGACCACGCTTACGATAAGAACGAAAACAAAACTTCAAAAACAAAAGTGTTCACCCAACTATTTGGCGCTGATACCATCGTTAGGTCACTAGTTTTACAACACAAGCTTAATAGAAAGAGATAAAGCGATTGAACAATAAACCAAACACACACACACGATATACTAAGATAGTTACGCTGTAAGGCATGAGTGAAAGGAAATAAATTGAACAACCAACCCTCAAGTGAGGGTTATACAAGACTATTTATAGCAAGGAGCTAGGCAACACTCCCACTCCTTCCTTTTTCCTTATTGGACATGGGCCTAAGCTTATGGGCCTTCTACATAAGCTAGACCTTAAACAAACATAAAGGCCATAATAAGCTACCTATTACATATAAGTAACTAACACTTGAATTAAGGTTTGGAGTGATTCCAACAATAGACAACTTCACATGATTTAGCACATTACGTATACGCCTTGCTTTAGGGATACTAAGAACAAGCCTCAAGACACTTTTGAATTCATCCAAAGCGTCCATGATAAATGTTGGCGACTTCACATCTCCTCTAGAAAATAAAAAGATCATCAACAAACAAACGTTAACGAGCTCGAGGTTGAGCACCAAATATGATACGAGAAACCCGCTGCATTCATCACCCGAATCAGAAATAAGCGTTAAAATTTACATAACCAAAGTAAATAAATAAGGAGACATAGGATCTCCTTGACGCAACCCTCATTTTACTTTAAAATATCCATGAAGAGACCCATTGATACTTAAAGAAAAGGAAGCATCGTAACACATTCCATAATCTACTTCACCATCATCAAATGAAACCCAAACCAATCGTAATTGATCGTAAGAAACCCCAATCAACAATGTCGTATGCTTTCTCGATTATCTACTTTAAACGACAACGAGGAGGCCTCTATCCAAATGATAGTTATGCATAAGCTCCTGGTAATAAGAATATTATCGGCTATCCTTCTACCCGTAACAAATGTCGATTGATTATCACTAACTATGTCATTTAGCCCTCTTTGATTTTATTAGTAATGATTTTACTAATACATTTATAACGAACATTGCAACAAGATATAGGGCGATAATCATTTACTTGAGAGGGAGTTTTAACCTTCGGGAGAAGAGCAATAATGGTATGATTAATCTCTTTAAGAAGTTTCCCATTCGAAAAGAACTCGCGCACTGCTGTGCAAACATCCCCTCCCACAATGTCCCAAGCTTCTTTAAAAAACATGGAAGTATACTCATCCGGACCCGGGGCCTAATTATTGCCAATAGAGAACATAGCATTTTTTACCTCACTATCCAACACCGTTCGCACCATGTGATCATTTTAACTGTGCTCCAACCGAGAATGTACCTCGAATCTTCAAAGACATCTGCTTCATCCTCGGCTCCTAGAAACCGATTATAGTGAGCAACAAAACATTAGGCACATGATCACCCTCAGAAACCCCATTGTTAACATCATTAATAACCTTAATCCGACTCTCGCTTTCCTACCTTTACAACCTTGTGGAAATAGGTAGAATTGAGTCACCAACTTTCAACCATTCAACTTTAGATTTTTGTTGTAAAAAGCGTTCTTCATCTAACAAAGCCTCATTAAAGCTCAGAATATGTTGCTTCTTCATCCCGTAATGTAATATTATAGGGGTCTAAATCTAACGCCTCGACCTCATCCAATTCATTACGAACTCAAGAACTCTTTTGTGCAAATGCCCTTGGTATTTTTAAAGCTTATGTAAGGGTTTCTTGAGAAGTTTCAACTTTTAACCACTCGATACATAGCGTAACCATTCAGATGCGTGTTTTATCGACTGTGTTTTAATATTTATAATGTGTCTCGTTATACCTATGGTTCACCCTAATGCACTAACGGCAGTGTACCGATCGTGTGTAGTGTAGTATTTGGTAAAACCGAGGTCGTCCCAAGAGCTATGTGCGGATTTTAACTAAGTCTAGGTGTCAAAGATTTTAATTGGTTTTGAGGTCGAAATTATTTGCTACTAAAGACAAGAAAACAAAATAAAGAAAGCAAATAAAGGCGAGGTTGTGATCAATAGAGGAGAAGTGTGCTAACCTAGTTACTCATCCTATCATGTTAAGTTCATGTTTAATTACTTCCAATTGCTTCAGTGGGGTAAAAGTCGCTAGGACAACATTTGGTCAGTTCGTCCTAACCTATCGGCAAAGGTTTCCACCGGAGATCAAGCTACTACCCTTGAAAGTCCAGTTGTTTTTAGTCCCCTAAGCCAAGTCATTAAGTTCCGCTACATGCAAGATTCATAACAATGAGTGCCCGGGCGCTAGCATCTTAAACACTCATCCCTAACTTCTTAAGTTCATCCAAACGGTAGGTGATCAGTTGGTCAAATCGCACAAGCGAAGAAGGGTCGTTAGTTGGTCAATTCTTACCCTTCCCACTCAGTCTACCTACTTAGGGTCAGTTGGTCATATCTCCTAAGTAACTAGCCACTACCGCCATTCAAAACTACCGAAACAAGGGTAGCTACCAACAAACTATGCATGCATACACTAGAAACAATTATACGGAAGCAATGTAAACATAAACAAAACAATCAAGGAATCATAACTAGGCTAGCACCAGAGGTGCTTAGCCGCTCATATTAACTAAAACAATCGATTCAATGTTTAACATATCGAAATACATGAATTGAAAGTAAAGAAATGATAAATTGCTAATGCTTATCGTAGGGAGTGATTTCTCCCTTGGAGATGGCTCCGTATGCTCCTCAAGATCTGCCTTCAACCTCCTACCCACGTTCTTTGATTTGGTGTGTGGAGTGAATGATGAGAAATGCCGAATTTGGGCGGTATTTATAGGCCGATCCGTTACTGGCGTAACTTAAGTTGAGAGTTACGCCGTAACATCCATTTCTTCGTATTTTGCTCGAAAAGCGGTTTACAATGAAACATCGGAATGAGTTACGCCGTATCTTCAATACTCATGGTTACGCCGTATTTGTGGAATGAGTTACAGCGTAGCTTGCAGCGGCGGGAAACATCATTTGACCTAATTAGTTACGTCGTAATCCTAGGAGGAGTTACGCCGTAATCTTCGATTTAGTTGGTTTTCGAGTCACGCTCATTACGGCGTAATGTGAGAGAAGAGTTACGCCGTAAAATCTTCAAAATAGGCATATTATCATATATCTTCAATAAACTCTCCAAATCCGTGTCTCCTTAGCTTCAATCCTCGTAATTTACCTGAAAGTGAGATATAGAGGAAAACAAGCGTAAATCCATATAAATGATATAAAATACGAGCATTATCGGGAAATTGACACTTAATATTCGTGGACTATTTGATGTTATCAAATATCCCCCACTTGAACTCTTCTTGCCCTCAAGTAGACCTTATTAGATAGATTCCTAAAAAGATATCTCCCATTACCTGGAAAATATAAGTTTACAAATCCCTTATGCTAGAATAAAACAAAGTCGAACACCTCACGAAATGGGAACAAAACACTCAAATCTCTAAACTATTCTAAGTGTCAATTTCGGGGTGATCACTCAACGCACAATCATAGCATGTATTCTATCATAAGTTTGGCGGTTACACAAATCTCCACCACTAGAGTTAAGGACTAAACAATTCTTGAAGGCAATATGGGTAGACACGACAAAGGTTAAGGGTGAGTCGTCATTACTAACATGTCACGGCGAAGTGGACAAAATCAATGATACATGACCAAATCCATGGCCAAGACACCAAAGATTGCTCGCTGCATCACCTAGACACGCTTCATGACTAAAGGGTAGGATAAGACATGGGATAAAATTGGTGTAAAATAAAATCAAGCAAATAGTTTAAATCTATAACTAAGTCATCACCACTTACTATTCATCCAAAGTTCAAGTTTCAAAGTTAAGAAACCGGATCATGATAATACCGGTAGATGTGCCATTAGAGGACGTCATGATGGGCACATTACCAACTCCATTCTTCAAATGTGACCGAGGTGGCCTCCTCGATACTAAATCTATAATAAGCTCATAACATAGTGCTTATAACTTCGCACTTTATAATCAAATAACTATAACGATAACTATTTTTTTTATTTTTTTTTTTTTTTTTTTTTGAATCATAACAACTAAACATAACATCCCCCACTGAGATGAACAATATGAGAATTTGGGGGTCTTCAATGATCTTTAAGAATATGTCGTCGACGAAAGCGTGATTCCGAACCTTTCCACTTGAACCTTGAACTTAGGCAAACAATGACTTCCCAATTACAAATAAAGACTACAGGGTAGGCTAAGGTGTATGGGTGTAACGAAACAATATGTTGGGTGAACAAAATGAAAGGAATGGCTCAGATGGGTGTATCTAGGGGTATCTTGCACTAAAGGTGAGTGCAACAAAGGGTTTAACATGGGGGTCGAGAAGTCGAGGTGACTAATCGATAGACACACAATGATAGGCTATTTGGGTGATAATCCTATAATATTGCCTTCTTAAACTGAAAAGTCCAAATACATCGAGCTAACTCAACATACCTCGTCTATGGTCTCGAAATGATGCAAAGGCCAAGTTCTAAAGTTTACAAGCTACCGACACACTCATAATTTGGTGGATTTGGGGTAAAAATTTGGAAACGGATAAGGCTAATCTCACCATATAATATCAAGGGTTATAATGTGCTCGGCTAAGGTCTAATCTAGTTAGGTTAAGAAAAACATGTCAAAATTTTAAAATGACATAATTTTTCAAAATAAACTAAAAAACGAGGGCAAAATAAAGTTCAAGAGACAATTCTACTCCGTCCCCCACTTGAAATGTACAAAGTCCCTTTTGTACTAAACGTTAAATAAAGGTGAAGAGAAAGTAGAATTAGAGCGAGAACTTCCCTGAAATTTGCTCCGAAAAAGAAAGAAGGCCCACGAAAAGAATCGTGCCTTCGCATAAGCATCCACGAGCAAACTTCAATCCCTGAAATCACACTACCAACAAGCATAATTCTAAAAAAGAAAAAGAAAAATGAAAAGAAACCTAACTCACTTTCGTAGGAATCACGGTTGCATTTAGCGTATGCAACAAGCCTTTTAAACCACTTGGTGTCCCAAGTGGACGAGTGTAGTCTCGTGAGGGCTTACAGGGAACATACCCACAAAGTTCATTTAAACACTAATACAAGGTTATTGTGTTTTAAAAGAAAGAATTGTTACAGAGGATAGTTACGTCGTAACTCTATAAGGAGTTACGCCGTAATTAGTATAAAACCAGCGGACGCTACAGAGTGTAGCTACTGGCGTAACCATTGCATGGGATTACGCCGTAATTGGTAATGCTCGAGAAGAACTCGCAAAAAGTATGTTACTGGCGTAACCATAAGAATGAGTTACGCCAGAATCGTGGATGTATCAGTCCCCGCTCACAGATGATGCAGCAATTTTCTCCGTTTTCCTGCAAAAATGGTTAAAAACACAAAACCCAACAGAAATGGAAATAAAACAAATGAAAGGGATAATTCGGGTTGTCTCCCGAAAGAGCACTTTTCTTTATTTACGAGTCTTTAAGTTAGACTCAAGGCCATGGGGCTAGAAGTGCTTGTTTGTCATTTCGTGGATATGGCAATCTCCACGTTGAATCCAACTGATCAGATTCTCATCCCGCTTGTAGTTCGTCCCCATTCTAAACACCCCAAGTAAAAATTCTTGATCTTTTGGTAAGGGTGGTCAATACCTTTGGCCTTATCTTCGTCACTAATGTCAAGCAGTGGCCGAGCATGGCTTAACTGCTTCTTAGTCCAATTTTTAAAGTTCTTAGCAGTCCTTGGAATTTTAAAGACTGTTTTATCTTCGCCAATCTTTAACCATACTAGCCCTTCCTTCTCATTTTTATCTAGCCCAGACAGTTCTTGAAAGGGTTTCCCAAAAATTACCCCGGTTATCCCATCTTCCACGAACTCGCTAGTGTCATCCAAAACCACAAAATCGACCAAAATGAGTGAGTCCCAACAAAGACATGAATGTTTGTCGCAATCCCCAGGAAATTGTTTCCTCTATATTCTAGTTCTTTTACCATAACTTGGTTGTAGCACTTCTTTGAAATGATGTTTACTAGGGAATTTGTGTCGATGAACGGATGGAAATCAATGAACCCAATCTTGCATGAAATTTTCAGATAATAGGGGTTCCTATGATGGATTCGAGTTCCCATCTCATAAAACTTAGGTTGGTCAGATTGTGAAAAAGTCTTTTCAGAATTATTGTGCCAATTGACCATTTCGACGTCACTAGAGAAATCATCGGCACTGATTCCCAAGTCATCTTCTTCTTCAAAGTTGACAAACACATCAAAATCTTTCCCTGAAGCTATCTCGCCAAGATTTGAAGGAGTCTTCGGGGGATCACTAAGAAACTCTTCCAATGCATCACCAAAATCGCCTATAGGGTCAATCGCGCAAACCTTTTGAGGGTGGATGAAGTTCATTAGGTCTAAACGTAGCAACTTCCCCATTAGCTTCAAGAGTTAATTTTCGAGCGAAGACATCTACTTTTGCATGGGCAGTAGCGAGCATTGGTCTTCCTAAAATAATAGGTATCCTGTTGTCTTCGGGAATATCTAGAATCACGAAATCCACCGGGAAGAGGAATTTTTTGATTTTTACCAATACATTTTCAACGATTCCCAAGGGTGACTGCATGGATCGATCGGCCATTTCAATTTTCATTTTGGCTGGTTTAAGATCTCTGATACCCATACGCAGGAACATTGAACGAGGCATTATGCTTATGCTCGCTCCAAGATCAGCAAGGGCGTTACACATGTTAAGACTCCCGATCAAGCAAGGGAGAGTGAAACAACCGGGATCTTTTTCCTTTTGCGGCAGTTCATTTCTTAAACCACCGAACATCTCTCGTTAAGTTGAACCGTCTCATCGAGATCATTATTTAATTCTCGCAAAACATTGTTAGGGTCAGTTCTAATGGAATTAACTAGAGGATGTTTACCGGAGAGCTCCAATGTCAAGGAGTAAGAGTTTCTCCTTGCTAATTCTTCGCTTAACCTTCTTCGAGAAGGTAGTTGGCTCTTCAAAATTGTTTCAACCGTGTTGACAACTTCTTCTTCCCGTGCAACAAGGTAATCCGTGATGGCTTTCGAGCATAAGTTCACATTCTTCTCCAAACCCTTTATCCGGTCTTCATGAAGTCTTAAGAGAAGAAACCGTGTTTTCTATGAATTTTCTCATCATTTTTCAATCCTCTCGTCTTGTTCCTTGATTCCTCAATTGACAACTTCTTGGTCAAGAATCTTAAGAGAAGAAACCGTGTTTTCCACAATTTTCTCATCATTTTTCAATCCTTTCAAGAATCATCTTTTCTAAGTTGTTACCCATCTTGGCCCCAAATACACTCTTTACTTTTTCTACCTTACAAGCTTCACTTTCTTTGGCCCTTTCGAGTCTCCGCTTTTCAAAAATTGCACCGTAATCATATTCTTGCTTGGTTAATGTTTTCATCATCTTATGATCGAAATTATCCTTTGGTCCATACCCGCTCCATATGCCTTTTATAGCAATGTTCAGAAATCCGTAGAATACACTCCAAAGCTTGGTCGGGTGTCATTCTCGGAATAGGTCTAGGAGAATCGAGTAATTCACGGGTTTCTGCGTTAATTCCCCTATAGAAGACATAGACAATTTGGTGCTTGTTCAGGTCATGAGTAGGGCATCAGTACAGTAGCTCATTGAATCTTTCCCACGCTTGATACAATGTTTCTTCACTCTCTTGAACGAACTGATGGATTTTACCGAGAAGTTTGGCCATCTTTGAAGGAGGGCAAAACTGTTGAACGAATTCTCTTCTCAATTGATCCTACGTTTCCTTGCATTCGGCAGGGAGTCTATTATACCATCTTTTTGCAGTTCTGTAAGAGTCATAGGAAAAATTCTTGTCGTAACCGAATAGCTAGGGATATTCCGGACGCTAAAAAAGGATGACAAGTAAAGCACTTCTTCCACATGATTTTGCACATCCTCATTCTCGTCTCCCGAAAACTGCAGCTCGTGTAATTCCCGGATAAATTGGTCCGGAATGGAGAATTTTTCCATACTAGAGTCTTGTGTGAAGGCTCTTTTACAGTTCACATTGGGTTGCTCCATATACTGCTCCATGGTTATTCCTTCGATATTAATTTCATCAATGACTTGTGTTACGCATCCGATTGGTCGATTCGTAAAATGAGAAAATATTATGAATAGGAATTGGTGAGTAAACTTTTTCGTCCGAAATTGTTTTTCCGGATCATCGAACAGGTAGCCAAAATGGCTTGGAGCTTCTAGTCTTGAATCGACATTATGAAAAGAAAGAAAATTAAAAATAGACTTAATAAAATCCTAATATAACTCCCGAAGCGCGCCAAAAACTTGATGTAGGTTTTTGACTGTGTTTTAATATTTATAATGTCTCGTTATACCTATGGTCTACCCTAATGCACTAACATGCGGTGTACCCGATCGTGTGTAGTGTAGTATTCGGTAAAACCGAGGTCGTCCCAAGAGCTATGTGAGGATTTTAATTAAGTCTAGGTGTCACATATTTTAATTGGTTTTATGAAATGATTAACTACTAAAGACAAGAAAAAAAATAAAGAAAGCAAATAAAGGCGAGGGTTGTGATCAATAGAGGAGAAGTGTGCTAACCTAGTTACTCATCCTATCATGTTAAGTTCATGTTTAATTACTTCCAATTGCTTGGTGGGGGTAAAAGTCGCTAGGACAACATTTGGTCGATTCGTCCTAACCTATCAACAAAGGTTTCCACCGGAGATCAAGCTACTACCCTTGAAAGTCCAGTTGTTTTAGTCCCTAAGCCAAGTCATTAAGTTCTGCTACATGCAAGATTCATAACAATGAGTGCCCGGGAGCTAGCATCTTAAACACTCATCCCTAACTTCTTAAGTTCATCCAAATGGTAGGTGATAAGTTGGTCAAATCGCACAAGCGAAGAAGGGTCGTCAGTTGGTCAATTCTTACCCTTCCCACTCAGTCTACCTACTTAGGGTCAGTTGGTCATATCTCCTAAGTAACTAGCCACTACCGCCATTCAAAACTACCGAAACAAGGGTAGCTACCAACAAACTATGCATGCATACACTAGAAACAATTATACGGAAGCAATGTAAACATAAACAAAACAATTAAGGAATCATAACTAGGCTAGCACCGAGGTGCTTAGCCACTCATATTAACTAAAACAATCGATTCAATGTTTAACATATCGAAATACATGAATTGAAAGTAAAGAAATGATAAATTGCTAATGCTTATCGTTGGGAGTGATTTCTCCTTGGAGATGGCTCAGTATGCTCCTCGAGATCGCCTTCAACCTCCTACCCACGTTCTCTCGCTTTGGTGTGTGGAGTGAATGATGAGAAATGGAATTTTAGGCGGTATTTATAGGCCGATCCGTGGTTACTGGCGTAACTTAAGATGAGAGTTACGCCAGTAACATCCAATTCTTCGTATTTTGCTCGAAAAGCGGTTACGGCGTAACATCGAGGAATGAGTTACGCCGTATCTTCAATAAATCATGGTTACGCCCGTATTTGTGGAATGAGTTACGGCGTAGCTTGCGCGCGCGGAACATCATTTGACCTAATTAGTTACGACGTAATCCTGGGAGGAGTTACGCCGTAATCTTCGCTTTAGTTGGTTTTCGAGCGCACGCATTACGGTGTAATTACGGCGTAATGTGAGAGAAGAGTTACGCAGTAACATGCTTCAAAATAGGCATACTATCATATATCTTCAATAAACTCTCCAAACCGCGTCTCATTAGCTCCAATGCTCGTAATTTACCCGAAAGTGAAATATAGAGGAAAACAAGCGTAAATCCATATAAATGATATAAAATACGAGCATTATCGGAAATTGACACTTAATATTCATGACTATTTGATGTTATCAAGATCTTGTTTAAACGCCACTGAGTATGTAGAACACAGGAATTTTGAGCAATAACCATAACATCAACAACAAAAGGATCCCAACCAAGAATGATGCGAGAACCTTTGTCACACAAATTATCATTCGACGTCCATTCCCATGTTCGAAAAACGCTCTCACACACACATTTCAGCTGCAACCTTCCCACATGAGACTCCAGAATTTCACACACATTCAAATGATTATCACTAATCACTTGACAAACCTCTTTTTGTTTCGGGGATTGGTTCAAACCCCAAATATTCCATGAAGCAATACTATACATGAGGAACAGTAGAAGAGAGAGTGCTTGCTCTCTTAGTATTCTTCGATTGTAATTTATCAGAATGTATCAAAGATACCATAAAATGAGAAGTTTCGTCAAAGGGTATTTCCACTCGTTATCACTATCTACCAACTCGCCACTAACATTTTGCTTGCTCGATGTTCCCGATGTGCTTGCTTTTTGCTTACATTTACCTCTTCTTTGTCTTCCATGTTGCCTAAAACATCAAACAAGTTACCCTTAGAGCGACTTGAAAACCATCCGATTAGAGCTCGGCTTAACAACTTTGGCGTGAACTTTAGGAGCAGCGTTTAGGACATGACTCACAAGTGTGCCCAAATAGTTTACAATCTTCACAATGCGGAGGACTCCATTCATATTCTATCCGAATAGTTTCTTGAGTATACCCTTCATCATGCAAATTGGGGAATGACCACAACTTATTTGTCTCATTAGGAATTGGAAATTCCATGTTAAAGTGTCGGTAACCCCAATTATGGTCTAGCATATGTTAGCTCGTAGACTTGTAGTTATTTACGTTGTTTAGTAGTTAATTAGTTAGTTTGTAGCGTAGACTAGTTTAGTGTAACACCGTGGAGGAAGGACGGGTCTTTACCCACTATATGCGTGATCCACAGTCCGAGAGGAGGACGTATAAGTTGTAAGTATAAATACCCCTTCCATCCTTGGAAGGGGTAGTGCTTCTTTGAATCTAATCTTTCATATTTGTAAACCAAGTCTCTACCAAGAAACACCCTCTCAAATCTTTCTCTCTCTACATGGCTAACATGTATTTCCATCATCCAAGACCACCCGAATCATCAAACAACATAAATATTACGATCCTACAATTGGCATCAGAGCCTAGGTTGTGTTGTTTATATTGATTCTTGTGGTTTGACACACAGTTTTATGCGGTTTTGATAAATTCGTGTATGCGGTTTGATGCTTGTTGATATGGGTTTATGTTTGATATGGTTTTTAAGCTTGTTGATATGGTCTTGATTTAATCTAAACATGTTTAAAACTATTTTTATCATGTTTTTCTAAACTGGTCGAGGTCTAAAACAGTTTTATAACTTGTTCCATCACTTGCTTTATGATATGTGATATAACAGTTTTATAATAGTTTTATAAGAGTTTTAATATGTGATATGAAGTTTCTCTTGGTTAAGTCAACTGGTTATATTCATGGGTAAAAAATGAAGCGTTTTTCTGCATAAGTGTTTCTGGGTTTATAAGCTGGTCGGAAATTTTGGTCGGAAAAACTCATCGAAAAAGTCTTGTTTCTTCATAGCGACTTGTCTAAGTGTCCAGATTCATTGTACTTTATTTATAGCGACTTAGGGTAGCGAGTTGCCATATTTACAAGTAAGCAGCGAGTTGTGATAACTGATAATGTAGCGACTTGTCTTTATAAGTCGTAGCGACTTGACAAAACCAATTAGCGACTTGTTGTGTTAAAAGATGTAGCGACTTGACTATTGACTATTGAGTCAATAGCGATTTGTAATAAAAAAGGTTAGCGACTTGTGAGTTTTGACTTATCAAAGTAATCTAGCGACTTGTGTGTTTTGACTTTTCAAAGAAATGAAGAAGAAGAGTGACAAAGTGACCACTTATACCAACAATAACAAGACTCAAACGACTACAGGTTTTTACCATCACCAGTCGAGCCAAACAAGACTTTATCCTAATCCCACACCAACAACTCTAACCTATCCCATCAACACTCATCACATATCCAAATCAAGATCAAAAGTTAATGAAAATGAAAAGACTTTAAGATCTCTGTGTGGTAAAATACATATCTCGTATGAGATTTAGATTCTTTTAAATCTATACCATCACATAATCATCGATCTCTTATAGACAAACAAAATCTAAAGGATAAGAGTTCTAATTCTCAGAAACATTTCGTGATAAATCATTGTATACATCTTGACTTCAAGGTCAATATTCACTAAATAATCATCACAAAATTTTTATATTGAATCATTCTCAAAGAAACAACAAATATGAGTCGCTTCATTTGGTTTCTTTCATTCGGTATAAATTTAAGTATCTGAATCTCAAGGAAAAACAAACAACAATAGTGTTGTCATTTTCTAAGCTATCGCTTTAAACAAAATGAACCGAAAGATTACCTACCTTAAACCTTTTGCGTGATGTTGTAGCCATGAACCTAAACCATCCCTATTATATCTATCTCCATACCATCCCCTGTGGTACCTACGACCCCATGCCATCTCTCGTGGCAAACTCACGAGAATAAGTAGGGTGAGATGGAGATTTGGAAAACCATTGTTCGTGCGTTTTCTTGTAGAAAGAGATTAGAGTTTGGGACTTATTTTGTGATGGGGCGGATGAAGAAAAGTATTAGGGTTAGTTTGTGTGAGAAGTGTGAGCTTTAATACCCGCTTAATTAGGGTTGGGGATTAACCGGATCTGAGCATTTTGTTTTCACATGGGCCGAGTTGTTCACATGGGCATTCGATTGAAAAAGCATATGGGCTGAATGTGTTAATATCAACAATTGTTGGATCGGGTATTCTCTTTTGCTACATGGGTCGAGCATTTTCTTTGCTACCCTTAAACATGGGCTCAATATGTGATATTGTACTAGTTTTTGGACGAGCCCAATATGTAGTGATATACTAAGCTCCTTGGATAGTACTTGTAAAAGAATATTTTTGGATACATACGTGGTGATTTGTGATATTGGATAAGTTTATCAACCGGGCCTTCATTGGATATTGGTTCATGCTCATGAATTTGGATTTATGGTTTATGGTAATTAATGGGATTTGTGTCGTGTGAATTGTTAATTGTGTGATGATGAGATTTGTTAAAGAGATTTGACAATGTGAATTGTGCTTTGAGACATGTCGATGTTTTGAGATAATGAGTTTTGATGATGAGATTTGGTGTGCTTCAATGGGTTATGAAGTTTGGCACTTTGGTGTATACACTATCACGATGAAGATTCTGTCACGGCTTGAATTGGTTATGAAACAAGTTGAGGATATGTCAAGAGGTTTTGTACATTGGGTACACGTTTCTTTTCACAAGGATTGGTACAAGTTTAAGTAACAAACTGGGAAGTTCACTTCATGATCAAGTTTGGCATATCGGTTTACTTCTCCATGTTGTCCTTGCAATAGGCGACGAACGCGTGAATGATGTGTTTACCAAAGTGTTTATTGGATGGTTGATGATAATGTTGATGTTGGAAAATGAACCGCTGAAGAACCACTGCATGTTCTCCTAAAACATATATTCACGAAACCAAAGTTGTCATTACACGCTCAAACTAACATTGTTTACGGTTTTGTCTTGATTTTGTAAAATCCCGCGAAAGAATATATTTCTCGGTTTGAATCATAGACTTGTGAAATCCCGTGACAGTGGAAACATCCTGGTAATAGTAAAGTGCATTTACGGATCTATCTTGTGGTTTATTCTTGGTTTTGTAAAATCCCGCGAAAGAAACTATTTCTCGGTTTAAACCACAGAATTGTAAAATCCCGTAATGATGGAACCATCCTGGAGAAAGGAAAGTATGTTTCGGGATCTTATTTGATGTTGGTGCTACGGTTTCTACTTCGAAGAAGGGATAAAAGGGTGTACTTCATGAATTGGATGTGTGTTTGGATATTCTTCATGGCAGTTTGGTTATTACATGGTTTTACGGGGTTATGTGCTTTTAACCATGGTCGGGATGAAACCATTATCAAAGTTTACTTAAAACGTCAAAAGAGGCTAGAGTTGAGCTTTTAACCAGAAGATGTGACAACGGGGTTAATTCTCTATTATTTATTTGAGGTTGAAGTGAAATATCACGGGCAAGTGTACTTAGTATCTGAAGGTATCAGGGGATGGTTGGATGAAGATTCTTCAAGATCCTTGTTCGAGCTTATTATCAAAAACGAAGACTTGGAAATCTAGCTATTGTTGGGTGTCTTTTACCTTTTCTTTTACCACTTGATGGAATTGGGCTCTTACCACCACAAAATAACTATCACTTTAAGGAGTTACGTTGTAGTGCTCAGTGTCACATTCAATTGTGGATTTTCAAGAGGTGATGTACGTCTTATACTTGATGGTTGGTTGGATGAAGAGTATAGAGTACTTAGAGATTCAATGGAGGATGAAGTCTCGGCACCGCTCTTTGTTACATATGTACAAGTTTAAGTCACGAGTTCGGGTTCGTTTACTTCATGGTCAAATTCATCATATTGGGTTTTCTCCATCAACTGTCACAACAAAGAGCCTACTGAATGATAATGGGGTGATTACATGTTTTGCCAAGAGAGTTTGAAAAGAGAGATTATGACGTATGAACACAACAGTTCATGCCTCGTTCTCTAAAGAAAATAAAAGTGTATGTGTCAGTGCGCTTTATCTTCTGAAGAAGAGAAATCTTCTTATGACGTTTGAACACAACAGTTCAACCCTCATACCTTAAAGAAAAGAAAATTGTATGCTTCAGTGCGCTTTATCTTCTGAAGAAGAGAAATCTTCTCATTTATGACCATTCTCATCAACATGCTTCATACTTTTTCCATGCGCTTTCAAACATCAAGTGAACTGGACTACCGTTGATTGTTTTTCTTATTCCACTTGCTCAACTATAATGACGATGGCGACATCATGTGCAAATTTTGAGGGGGAGAAGTGTGAATAGAATGCATTTGGATGATTTTCACTTACTTAATCAAGAATGGCAACTCCATATGCAATTCTTGAGGGGGAGAAGAAGTATGATAACCCTGCATGGTTGATTGATTTCTGAGAATTAATGGTCAAACGGCTCCAAACTCATGTAAGAACCGAGCTTCTTCTTATCGGGTCATCTTTACATGGAGTTTCTTTTTAATAGCCGTTGGTTGAGATCTTCATACTGGTGATGAGTTTAATGAAAAGTGCTTCTAGTTCTTTGGTGATTTCTTTGATGAACATCTCTGTTCTTGTTTGATTGGGAGGATTTTAGTTAAGGATTTGCTATTTCAAAGTTAACGGAATGCATTTGGTGAGTTGAAGATGTTGACTTTCTATTCCCAATTGGACAATCTTGAAGAAGGTCGAGTCTGATCGGTTCTACATTATCGCTACATGATAGAAGACTAAAGACGAGTTACATTTAACGATCTAAAGACTTCTTCTTAATCAAAGAATTCATCATAAAGATTGTCGGTTTAGGGAGAGCACTAATTGGGGAGAGTGAAATCGATTCAATCCCAATTAGACTTGCTCATATTCTTCAGCAAGTTGATTCTCACAAGTCTTCAAGCGTTCTTCTCATAAGATTTCAAGTATCTGGGCTTACAATGAGTTGTTGATTCTGAAGTGTCAAAACCAGCAAGGGGGAAGGAGACAAACATCTAAACACAAAGCGAGTAAACTTGATGAACTTAATTCTTCTGAGTGATTGAAGATATCCCGGGAAGACAAATGTCATAACCGCAGAGAAACTCAAGGTTTTACTCATCAAGGCTTTTAATGTTATTATTCCAACTACATGGGGGAAGTGATGTAAGAGAAAGTTTCTGAAGATAAAAAAGGTACACAAGTGTGTGATGATTTCGATGTTATCGCAATCATCGGGAGAGAGAATTGTGTACATTGGGGCGCCAATTTGTTTACTTGAGTGCTTAACCGATGATTCGTAGATATAATCACTTATTCCGAGTTGGCATTCACATAGATTGTCATCCGCAGAGATAATCGGTGACTCACCGCTTCTTCAATGTTATCGGTTATTCTCTTTGGACATTCGGGTACTCGGGTTCTTGAGCTTCATATACTATCATCGGGAGAGAAAAGTATACATGGGGTTATTCTTTGGCTATCGGACTTAATCTGCTACTTTGATGGTATAAGTTTCTCCGTCTTCGGGTATATGTGTATTCGGTTCGTGAGCTCTTGTCTCAAGAGACCGATCGCATCAATTCAACTACGTGGGGGAAGTTGTCTCGTGACACCTTTTGGAATGGACCGCTTGAGACTTGATGGAAAAGGAATTTGAGAAGAGTTATTTAAGCGTGGGATGAAACGTTGCTATTCTTCTATTGGATGATATAACCCGAACGATGAATCACGATGATTATTCTTAAAAGGAGCGACAAGTTCGATGATAATGGTGTGCTTCTTTGTGCACTGCTAAGGAAGCTTGAAAGAAAGCTTTGAATCGCTTCACCTAAAGGATTTTCGGTTTGGGGAAGCCGCCAAAGTCTCACTTTCGATGGTTCAATTTCTTTCTTCAATGCAAGAGCCTCGGAAGCTTTGGTGGTGAAAGTTTTAGGGATGATGACTTCTATACTCTACAACGGGGCTGCTCGATATCCTTATCTCGGTACTCGTATCATCATCTTCTTAAACTATATCATCTACTCTATCTTTGTATATATTTTTCAAAAATAAAATACAAAAATATAAAACCAACAAAAAGAAAATAGAAAGATATAAAACCAACAAAAACCCATAAAAATCAAAAAATTTAAAAATACCAAAAATATTGTTTTTCTCAAGACATGTCTTCTGGTATCGATAACATCTGTGGTCTTAGAAATGTCATTCAATAATGGCACGGGACCATAGATGAAGTTCGAGCAGGAGGTGTAAATACTTCTTTTCAAAACATGTCACTAATTAAATGGCTTACAGTTATTTAAGACTGTAACCGAGTTACTTCAGACTGTAACCCGTGCTTAAACTATGGTTTGCTATTATTTCATATAGCAACCCGTTCTTCAAGAAAGGAAAGTGCTACGCTTAAACGATTTTCACAAAATTCGTGCACTTATCCTAAAAACAAATTGAGGAAAGTATGTCGAAGGGCTGCTGTACCTACTCAAATATTTTTCCTTTTAAAATTCTTCAGAAAAATATTTGTTTTAACATAATGGTGGTAAATGAGTTGCTTGTAAATCAATCAGATTTAGAGTTTTCGTAAAAATTGAAAACTCAATAAATGACTTCAGCGCTTTTAAACTTTTCAGAAAATAAGTCATTGGTTGAGGGGGAGAATGTTTTTCAAATTTATATCATCTATCGGACTTATCTAATTATCCTAAATGCTTGGCGAAAATGATGTTAACCCACGTTGAAGGACTAGGTGCCTAGGATATGATTGTTAGGATTAGATGATTAGAGTTTGATAAACACATTATTCCCATACCTTATATGAACTGATTGACATGTTGAATTGACTTTTATTATTCGATTGTTGTTTGGGTGTTGTCGACCACCATATATCTGTTTGTATGTCTACAAACGTATGCAGATATCATGGTTCATAAGAATGTTCCCGATCCGGATCCCACAATTGAAGATGATTGGATGCCGAAAGGAAAGGGTAACTATATCTTGGGTTGACAAATGAAGAAACGGAGCTTAATTGGACTTCTAGGGAGAGTTGGCATGGAAAAATGCAACGTAAGAGGTCTCATCGCATCGCCAGATGGTTTTCTTCATCGACAAATGAAGAAACGGAGCTTAATTTGACCTCGGTTGGCATTAAAATGCAACGTAAGAAGTCTCACCGCATCACGGACGGTTTTTCTTCCAAGACCTACAAAGAACAACATAAGCTTCTCAACCACCTAACGTATCTTTGTGCAGGATGCCATTTTTAAACAATTTTGAAAAAAAAGATTTGATTAAATTGTTTTGAAAATGGAAAATATTGTTTTGAAAATTAATTGGACTTAATTTTGAAAATCACCGGACTTCATTTTATCAAAACTTAAGTCACTCAATCATCGACTACGATCATCGATTGAAGGGGAGAGTGATTTAAAATAAAGTATTTTTAAACGATATTTCTTCATAAAAGTCCAGTTTGTACAAAATAAAGTGGTGATCTAAAGATTTAATGTTATGTCATGGTATGATTTTTCTTTAGAATCAAGATCTTACAAAATGAAATTTTTTCTGTTCTTGTTTGATTGTGAAATTGTTTGATTTTACTTAAAGATCTCTTAAAACTTTCATACCTGACACTAACAATCTTTAATGTCTTAAATTGATCCATTTCACCATTTTTCAAAATTAAATCAAAGCCAACGATTTCCCTAAAATTTTCTAAATGATTTAATCATTGGGATCACAAATCTCAAATGGTTTGATATTTTTGATCGTGGGAGAGATCGTGATTTAAATCTCAAATTGGTTTTAAAGGATGACTCGTTATAAAGCACTCATTCCTTCATGTGCCAAACGATTTTGAAATACATAATACACATGATTGTGGAGGAGCATTTAACCTAAAACCAAAAGAGCTTTTAAATCAGGCCACATTTTCTCCCATGTTTTCTAAACCTTATTAAATCACTTGGGATCTAAAATCTCAAAGGGTTTGATATTTTTGATCGGGGGAGAATTTGTGATTTAATAATAAAATTTGATATAAGATGATCATTTTGATTCAAGTGTATCGCTTCTCCCATATGTGCTAAACGCTTACGAATTTCAAAGCACATATTGAGGGGGAGCATTTCAAAAGAAAATAAACTTTCAAGGTACAAAGATTTCTATGTTTCAACATACGTACCTTGATTGATTTTCTAAATGGTTTCTTAATGGATTTTGTGATCGTGGATGTACTTCAAATGACCTCTTGCCTCTATGTGATAAAATGATTTCAAATATCCTATGCACATATTGAGGGGGAGAATTTACCAAAGAAATTCAAATGGCTTTTTCTAAGGAAATTGTGATCAAGAAATTATTTCAAAGAACTCTTGCCTCCATGTGCCAAACATTCAATATCATATGCACATGTTGAGGGGAGCATTTCTAAAATGATCAAAACAATTAAGGTACAAAATGCTTTGATTTTATATCACAAGTACCTTGATTGATTTTCCAAATGATTTTCAATTGGTTTCAAGAAGAAAAGAACAATACCAAAAGACCGACCAATTTACTTTATGCATGGTGTTATAAGGATGGTTAGGTTAGGTATTTGTTCCCACGATCCCGCCAGAGTCGAGGGATCTACCCAGGACAATCCACTAGATAGTGTAGAGTCCTTAGGTATGATGAAAAAGGAGAAAAGTGAGAAATGGGAAGAGTGCGGATCGAGAAAGAGCTAGAACCGAATAAACCCAACAAGGTTCTAGTAATGAAGTCTCGTAAGCACTAAAGGGTTGAAGAATGAAAAGAATTGAATGTGAAAAGGTGAAAAGAAATAGCCTCCAATTATTCAACCTTAGGGCGTAAACCGGGTTCAATACATGTGCATTGGTTGTTACCAAGGTAACACCGGTATTGAAGACAAGAAGTCATGGACCAAGTGACGACCGCACTAAACTTCCCAAGCTACTCAAGTTCCTTTTAAAAGGGCTTGTTTCATTCTCACGGGAACCGACATAATCTATCGACTTTCTCTTAGAGATTGTTGATATTGAAGAAGGAAACCCTCTCCTAGTCTCTGCGATAGGAACCAAATATGCACTATTGAGTCTAGAGCCAAGAGATCATCCACAATATCTCATTAGGACACGTAATTAATGAAGACTTGTCGTTTCACACAATGTGGAAAGTAAGAATATATTAAGAGTCCCACGATTATCCTTGTGGTATTGCCGTAACATCCGAGTGATGTGTAAAGTATTCACGATGAAGATGGAAATCCTTATGGAGCCAACATCAAACAAGCTCTTGGTGGGTGACATGTGAGATCTTTTCTAAAGATCAAGCTTGTGACAACCGGATAGAAACAATGGGCGATTCATTCTTGAATCAACCTTGGTCCAGGAAATGAATTGACGAATACTTTTGGAAAAACCGTTCGATGTGCAAATCTTCTTTTCTCTAGCACATCGAATGTGTATTCATGTTTTTAAACACAAAAATATCTTTGATTGAAAAAATACTTTTGGAAAAACTGTTCGATGTATGAATCTCTTCTTTTCTCTAGCACATCGAATGTGTACTATTTTCACATACAAAAAGTATTTCTGATTGAAAATTGATCTTTCTCATAAAACCTTCGCCGTATTGCAAAACTTTTTCTTCTAAGTAATACGCGGTTGTTTTTCAAATCATTTTTCATCAATCGGTGAATCTCAATTTCTTGGTTCACTCACTCCGTGTTGTCTTCTTTGAGACGTTCGGTTTGAGAACGGCTAAACGATTCGCGAAACTCGTCAAGGAGATTCTTGAATTCTACCTAATCACAGCAAGATTTAATCGATCAGCGGGAACCGTGGGCGTGTACCTCAATTCAACGAAGTGATCAAAGACACTTTCGTGTGTTTTATTGCTAATCGTTGTTTGCGGTACATTTGGACGGTTGCAACCGATCGAATTGAGAAGTCAATCCAAAGCCGCATGCTCACAAAGATCCACACTTAATTGAAGAAATCATGACTTGTGCATATCTACGTAACTCGGCTCGATATTTTATACTATGCTTACGCTCACGCCGCAAATATCATGAACCAAAGAAAGCTTCCGCTACTCGATGGAAAGATGTCATGATCCCGAAAGTGTGAGCATGTCGGTCCGAAAGTCACAACTTCACATGATGGCAACACAAAAAGGGTGATCCAGAGATTTACTGTGGCTGATGATCTCAAAGAAAGCTCGAAGATCATCATGATGTGGATCAGTTCAAAGACCTCCACTGAAAGTACAAAAATATGCGGACTTTAAAGAATCGCTACTAATGCACAAAGATTGCGGAATTTGAAGAATTGAAGTCTACGAGTTCGAGAACTAAAGACAAAGAAAGAATGCTAGGATGCAAAATGTATTTCATGGGGTGACCTCCCTTAGGGGGAGAATGTTAGGAATTGGAAATTCCATGTTAAAGTGTCGGTCACCCCAATTATGGTCTAGCATATGTTAGCTCGTAGACTTGTAGTTATTTACGTTGTTTAGTAGTTAATTAGTTAGTTTGTAGCGTAGACTAGTTTAGTGTAACACCGTGGAGGAAGGACGGGTCTTTACCCACTGTATGCCTGATCCACAGTCCGATAGGAGGACGTATAAGTTGTAAGTATAAATACCCCTTCCATCCTTGGAAGGGGTAGTGCTTCTTTGAATCTAATCTTTTATATTTGTAAACCAAGTCTCTATCAAGAAACACCCTCTCAAATCTTTCTCTCTCTAAATGGCTAACATGTATTTCCATCATCCAAGATCACCCGAATCATCAAACAACACAAATATTACGATCCTACATTGTCTTTAAGAGCATTCTCGGCATTAACCTTGATTATATCACGTGCATAAATACTCTGACCCCATGAGTCCAAACACATCGAATTCGTATACGAATCAAGCATCAATGGCATCCCTATTTTTGTAGCAATGGAACTCACCATCTTGTGTAAACCCCGCAAGAGGCACATCATGTAATTTAACCCAAATAGGAACTTTAGAAAGGTCCTCTTTAGTTAACGAAACTGATGGATTCCATTTGTGAAGAATTATAGGGCTGCCTCGAATCATCCATGGCCATTTTGAAGCACATCATCCACACCCATGCATTCCACACATAATTATCATCCACAGGAAATGCAACACGTTTGCCTATGAAATACCCGTACAACGAATTACTCAACCTCATATTCACCTCCTCAACATAAGACCTAGGTATTCCAACATCAAAGTCAGCATTATCAGGCAACGGGGCATCCAAAGCACGAAAATTAGCCTTATGATCCGAGTTCTCGACGATACAAGAGTGCAGAAGTAGGAGCATCATGAGTTGCTTTGGACTAGCATGAAAAGAACCCTTTGGAGTTGCCTTGGACTCCATCAACTATCTTACCATCTTGACCTTCCAAATTCTTTATCTTATCAATAATTCTAGACAATATCGAACTTATATCCCCCTCTCCCGAATTCTCCTCCATCAACACATAAATTGGTAAACAAATTAAAAAGAACACGAAGAGCAACTAGAAAATGGGTTTTGCTTAAAATGACATTTCATCAAACAGTTGGTGAAAAACTGGGTTATTTGGGGGAAATGATGGATATGTGATTTTGGAAGTGGGTTTGAAGTAATGTTTGTGATGGGGCGGATGCACTGAATTTTGTAGGACTAAAAAGTTGGGTTAGGGTTTTGATTTAACCTGGGTTAATTTGATGACATAAATTGGGGGAAATGATGGATAGGTGATTTTGGAAGTAGGTTGTGAAATAATTGAAATTTGGTGGATTAAAGATAAGTTAATTTGGATTTGGTTATGGAGGTGTGGTGGTCTTACCTGGAATCGCCATGGTTGCTCAGGGGTGTGATGTAGAGAGGTGAGTTGCTGTTTTGGTTTTAAAATATAAACTGATAATAAAAATTTATATGTGTTCGTAGAATATAATATATGAAAAAGTCGGTTCATCAATGGGAAAATCTTAATACTCAGAAATTGGAGCACGTGGAGTTATATATCATCCCAAGGTATGTGCTTAGTCTTGCTCATGGTTAGGTTGAAATATAACTTCTTAATAACTTTTTTGTAAAAGTGCAAGAGCAGGTGCATGAAGGAAAATGACTACCTATGTGAATGTGGAGTTGCTGCTTCAAATTACTCTGGTTACATTCATGAATGGATATGGACTATTTTTGAGCAAAACCAACTGAACACCGACCCAAATTGATAAACCGGGTCGAACCAAACCGACCTTATTCGGTTCGGTTTTAGTTTTGTATAATTATTTCAATTTTTGTCGATTCGGTTGGTTCGGTCAAAACACATATTTTCGGTTCAAAATAGCTAAACCGACTCGACTCGAATCGACCTTATTCGGTTTGGTTTTGGTTTGATAGCTATTTCTCGATTCGGTTCTCGATTTGCATTTTTCTTTGTCGGTTTTCGGTCGGGTCTGTTTTTTCGGATCGGGTCGGATTTGGCCCGTTCCTAATACGGACGCTTGACTTGTATAGTGTCAAGTAGAGGTGGTAAAGCAGTGGTCGGGCGAACTCGGTCACGGGTCTACACGAGCTCGGTGCAGGCTAAAACGGGCACCGGTTAAACGAGTTGTTGTTATACTGAATCGATTTAGAAAAATCCAAAAGTACAAAAAAATTACCTAGACATAACACCTTATTTATATTTACATAATTAAATATATTATATTTATAAGTTTTGTTTTAAAAAACAACTGCAATGCTATCCAATTGAGAGAAACATGTGCCCGTTAATGTCCATTTAACTTTTGAAAGGACGATACATGGCCATTTCAGAAAGAAAAAAAAAAGAGAGGCTAAATGCGGCCAAATCTGTGGAAAACTATAAGGGGGGGTTGAATAGTTTTGCCTATTTTACGTTAGTTTCAAAAACTTTAGATTCGTTAATATGTGAGATCTTATGGATGTAGAGAAAGTATAGATATAATGATAAAGCAAGTAAATAAAGTAAAGCGAAGGAAAGAAAAGACACAACCGATGTATAGTGGTTCGCTACAAGGACACCTTCCTTGCCCTACTCCACTCCCGAGTCACCTACTCGAGAGTTCAAGAACTATGTCAACAAACTCCTTCACTTGGAGGAGAAGCCTTCACAACGTTGCTTACACTTTTTCCAGTACAAAGCTAAATACCGAGTCCGTATACGGTGGACCAAACCAACACGACTATTACACAACAAATATGTGAAATATCAAATACAAGATTTTCGCCATGAAATATTGCGGAGTGACAAATCAATCAAGGACCCTTGCTTGATGACTTGTAGAATGCTCGTGATCTCGCCTTAGAGAAGGACCTATATGAGGATCACAATAGAAAGAAAGAAGAACAACTTTCTAGATCAAGTGATCTATATGTTAGAAGAGAATGAGAGTGTTTGAGAGATTTAGTAAGAAGAGGGTAAGTTAGAATGAAGAAATGGCTCTCTATTTATAGGCAAAATCTTCCATTGTTCCCGGATCCCACGGATCCCTTCCACTGGGATCCGTCTAGTGTAATCCTAGGGATCCGTGGAACGCTCCTCTTTGCCACGGGTTTTTGGTTATGGGTCATGGGTTATGGGTTGGTCCATGGGTTTCTTTAGATTCAATGTATCTAAGTATACATTGTATCTAGCCAACTTGGGTATAGGTTAAGATCCATGGGTTATGGTCCATGGGTTATGGTTTTACCCATCCTAATAAACTATTACAACAATGCTTAATTACTACATTTTTGTATTTAAATGGCTATATGTAAATGTTTTACAAAAATAACATGTATCCTTATAATTATACTTAAGATAACATTGTATTTGTTATCAACAAAACACAAAGAGATCGCAAAATATTAATAAACGCTTTTACGGTTTATTTGTATTAACAATCTCCCCTTTTGTTGATGACAAAACATAATGTTATGATGAGTAAAACTTAAGAATAGATGTAAGTTTTGAAAGCCCTAAGTTTTACTTCTTCTCCCCTTTGTCGATACAAAAGTTAACCCTTGGAAGAAATAAACATAAAAGTGTGGAAAAAGTAGTCCACGATCTCTAACTCCCCTCGACGGTAGCTCCCTAGTTTGGGCGTCAAGTGAAGAAAAATAAAATCCTACAAAAGAAAGGTTAGTAACATGCTTAAATAATCTTGTGATTGCCGAGAATCAAGATTGGGAGCCAAGGTATGTAAACAAGGCCTTGTAATAAAACAACAAATTGTAGTGGTATTTATGCCACGTACAAGCATGTAAAAATAAGAACAAGACTTGTTCTTGAAAATGACTTCAAAAGAAAAAGCACTAAAAATAGAAAATAGTAGTAGTGATTCCTTCCATACTTGCATAAGGTTATGGATGGAGGTTTTGATGAGTGATGGTATTGATGCGATCAAGGATGAGGTTGAGTATGAAGCGCATTTCTTCCCTAACTTCTATTGCGATTTCCCTAGTGGATTGGAAATGTTCACAATGTAAATGATGTGGGTAATGAGTGCGGAAGTTTTTCGGGTTGTTTTGATTTGAGTTATGCGAAAGATGTGGTGGAAAAATAGGAAAATATGGATCAACATCCGGAATGTTTGTAAGTGGTGGTGGAAAAGAACCTAGATGTTCTTGTAATGTGATGAGAGCTAATGGTGGTGATGTTTCAAAATCTTGAAAAATAGTATTTGGAGATGTGGGGGGTGTTGAAAAGACTATTTCTTTTTGTTTAGGTTGTTTAGATCTTGTTGGAGTCTTAAGGAGTTCCAAAAGAGTGACTTTAGGTGGTGATGAAGTTGGTGTACTTGTTGGTGATGAGGGAGGTGCTATAAAGGAAGCATCTTGTGGTGAGTTATTTGTTGAGGATGAACCATCTGAGGTTGGTTTTGCTAAACAACAAGATCGGATACTAATCCGTGCGGATATCCTAGAGTTTGATTGTGGTACTTTGGATGATGGTAGTACAAAGGTTTGGGTATCATGAAGATGATTGTTTGTACTAGGTGATTCAACTAAAGGGTTTGTGGATGACATGGTGTATTGTGTTTGTGAGGATGATATGGATTATGCAAGCATTTTGGGAATTATATATATAAAAACAAAGCATTGTAATGAATGCTTGACCCAAAATGTGGATTAAAATCAAATGATTAGATATGAATTTAAGGCATGTGATCATGAGAACACAAGCATTAAAGAGCATACTCCAAAAAAATAAAACAAATATGGATTTTTCATCCAAAGTGAGAAAAATAGAAGGTGAAAACATCTTACATCTCACGGATCCCACGGATCCTTCCTTGAGGATCCGTCCGGCATGAAGGCCGGGATCCGTGGGTCAGTGATTCGAGCGACACAAAACTTTCCTTTTGGAAACATTTTTGCCTAGTGTGTGCCTATATGCAAACTATTTGGAGTTGCGGTTATCTCGACCCTAAAAAGAAAAAGAAAATAAACTAGAAGTAGAAAAGCATCCTATTGAGATAACCCGAAAACACATATTTAGTACATAAGTACGTAATTTTGTGTTATCAATGCTCCTAATTCATTGTTGCTTAAATGAATGTACCGAAAACACATATTAGTTATGTGTCCCTTTAGCATTCAAAAGACATGAGATGCAAATGAAAACGGGTTTTACTTTGTATTAATAATGAAAAGCGATTTGTCCTAGACGTGAGAAATTGCTTTTGTGAAATTGATCTGGGAAGGTATCATCCTTTTAGAAAACATTTTGAAAAGAGGTTTTCTTTGAAAATGTGTATGTGTTTTGTGGAAAACTAGAATGGGGGGTTGAATAGTTTTACCAATTAAAACTTCCTTTTAAACTATTTAGATCGACTTATGTCAATCTATTTGGTTGTGTGTGTTGGATGTTGATAAACAAGCATATAAAGATATGTAATGAAAAGATAAGAGTAAGAAGCACAAAACCACAACGCGAGTATTTATAGTGGTTCGGCTACAAGGACACCTTCCTTGCCCTACTCCACTCCCCGAGTCACCTACTCGAGAGTTTGTAAACACTACACCAATCTCCTTATGACGGAGAAGCCTTCACAACGTCGCTAACCTTTTTCGGTACTAAGCTAAATACCGAGTTCTTTCACACCAAGGCGAACCACACCTACACAACGTCGCCTACCCTTTATACGGTGCTAGGCTAACCACCGAGTTCTTTCACACCTTAGGTGAACTACACCTTCACAACGTCGCCTACCCTTTATTAGGTACTAGGCTACACCTAGCTCCATTGCAATGGAGGAACTACTACCACACTACACCAACGACTAATCCCGAGGAGATCTACTCCTTTACAACATCATCAAGGACATCAATATCCTTGGATCTAATGCTAGTCTATCTAGTACATCGAAACACACCATATCGAATGTACATCTAAGGCACCTTTCACTAATGCCTTTGACTAGATCTACAAGACACCTTTCACTAATGTCTTGTGTCTTTACCTCGAAGCACCTTTCACTAATGCTTCAAGTCTTGACTTCTAAGCACCTTTCACTAATGCTTCTTGTCTTGACTTCTAAGCACCTTTCACTAATGCTTCTTGTCTTGACTTCTAAGCACCTACCACAAGTGCTTATCCTATAGACGATAGATACCCTTCACTAATATCTTCGTCTTGACATTTGAGACATCTTTCACTAATGTCTTCAACACTACACTTCTTTGAAGAAAGAAAGAGATCATCAACAAGAGGACTTCAATAGCCTTGATGATGAGGAAGCATGGCAACTCATGGACTTGAGCTTGCTTGACTTCAACGGTGGTGATCTTGCCTTTAAGAGGAACCTAAAAGATCACTCAAAAACAAAACTACAAACATAGATCTCTTGGATCTAAGGTTAGTGAGATTTAACTCAGAGGAGAAAGTGTATTGAAAAGGGGTGAGAAATAATGAAGAAATGGCTCACTATTTATAGAGAAAATCTCTCTGCTTCCCGGATCCCACGGATCCTTCCACTGGGATCCGCTAGCACAAAGCTAGGGATCCGTGGAACTCCTCTTTGCCCATGGGTATTTTTGGTTATGGGTCATGGGTCATGGGTCATGGGTTGATCCATGGTTTTCTTTCTAGATACAATGTATCTTAAGGATACAATGAACTTGGTTAAGTGGTATAAATAAAACCATGGGTTATGGGTCAAAACCATTTGCTAGTTTTACTTATTTAGTATATACTTGTTTTTACCCATTTTAGTATATACTTGTTTTACCCATTTTGGTATACTTAGTTTAAGTATATGTTTAACCCACTATGTAAACACTAGTTATTGTACATATGTATCTAAGTCATAAAATCACTTATATTTGTTTTAGTGTTTTATGTGAAAGCGTAAGTGTGTTAGAAAACTATTAGTCCAAACCATTTACGTATTCTATTTGTTTCGTTAAAATGATTTTACGTTTGTTATCGACAAAACATTAGAAGATCGTAAAATATAAATAAACGTTTTCACGGCTTATTTGTATTAACAATCTCCCCCTTTTTGTTGATGACAAAACATAAAATTATTTTAAGTAAAAATCTAAAATTGTAAAAGTTTGAATTTGTAGTTTTACTTTCTTCTCCCCTTTGTCGAAACAAAAGTGTTTGAAAGAAAGCAACACATCGCTTTTAAGAAAAACATGTGAAAGGAAAGAAAAAAATAGAGAGCAAGTAACGGAAAGGATCTCGTCGTTACTCCCCTCGACGAGTCCATCCCTAAGTAAGGCGTCAAGAAACTAATTCTAATCTAGTTCATTTGCAACTAACTTATGCAAAAGATTACGTCTATGTGACGGTGTGCTCCCCAGATGATTGCAATATTTGCAGCGGAAGTTATGAAATTTAAATCAAAGGTTGCAAGTAATTTTTAACGTATTGTTTTGACACCAAGCTCCCCTAGCTTTAGGATGTCAAATTCTTTATGTGTTAATTGAATAACGCAAAACAAAGGTTAGAAAACAAGTATAATTCACAATTTCTGTCAAATGTGATTTAAGTAAAAAAAAACTTTCTTACTTCACGGTTCCTCTAGTAGGGATCCGTCTGACAATCTTGAGGATCCGTCTGGTGATGACTAAAATCGGCAAAGGTGATATAACAAGTAATGTTATCACATAAATGAGATATGAATACATATTCTCGTAAAAATAACAAGTAGCATGTAATTCCATTTAATAAAACAAGAGTAATGATATACATGACTCTAAAAGTAAGAAAATAGACAATACATGACTAGGAATTTCTAGACTATCCAACGCTGATGCTAGGACACCACTAAAATCTTCTAGCTCAAGTTTTGTTTAGGTTTGATCTCGTCGAAATGTTCGAGGAGATGATAGAACATGAAACGTTGGTCTTCTCGCACTTCATGTATCAAACTTTAAACATGTTGACAATGATAGCAATCTTTACGGGCCCGGAAAAAACCCCCCCAAAAAAAAAAAGGGTTTGGGGTTTTTTGGGGGTTTTTTTTTTCCCCTTTAAAAAAATTTTTTTTTTTTGGGGGGCCCAAATTGGGAAAAATTTAAGGGTTTTTTTTTTTAAAAAAAAATTTTTTTAAAATTAAGGGTTTTTTTTGGTTTTTGGGGGTTTTAATTTGGGCCAAAAAAAAATTTTAAAATTTTTTTTAAAAATTGTTGGGGGTTTTTTTTTTTGGGAATTTTTTTTTAAAAAATTTTTTAAATTTTTTTTTTTTGGGGGAAAAAAAAGGGAAAATTTTAAAAAAAAAATTTTTTTTTGGGGGGTTTTTTTTTTAAAATTGGGTTTAAAAATTTTAACCCCCAAAATTTTTTTTTTTTTTTTTTTTTTTTTTTTTTAAAATTTTTTTTTTTGGGGAAAAAAAAAAAATTTTTTTTTAAAAATTTTTTAAAAAATTGTTTTTGGGAAAAAATTTTTTGGGTTTTGGTTTGGTTTTTTTGAAAAATTTTTTTTTTTTTTTCCCCGGAAAAAAAAAAGGGGTTTTTTAAATTTTTTTTTTTTGGGCCCCCTTTTTTCCAAAAAAATTTTTTAAAACCCAAAAATTCCAAAAAGGGTTTATTTTTTTTTTTTTTTTTTAAAAAAAAAATTTGTTTTGGGGTTTTTTTTTTTTTTAAATTTTTATTTTAAAAAAAAAACCATTTTTTTAAAAAACCCAAAAAAAAAATTTGGCCGGGAAAAATTTAAATTTTTTTTTAAAGGGTTCCGGAAAAAATTTTTTGGGGGAAATTTTTTTTCCCCCTTTTCCGGGGGAAAAAAAGGTTGGGTTTTAAATTTTTTAAATTTTTTTTTTTTAAAAAAAAAAATTTTTGGGTTTTTTTAAAAAAATTTTTTTTTAAAAAAAACGGGGGGTTTTTTTTTTTTTTTTTGGGGGGGAAATTTTTTTTAAAAATTGGGTTTTTTTTTTTTTTAAAATTAAATTTTCCCCCCAAAAAAAAAGGTTTTGGGGGTTTTTTCCAAAAAAAGGGGGGGCCCCCCCTTTAAAAAATTTTTGGGCCCCAAAAGGGGGGAAAAAAAAAATTTAAAAAAAGGGTTTTCTTCCCTTTTTTTTGGGGAAAAAATTCCCCTTTTTTTTTTAAAAATTTTTTTGGGGGGTTTTTAAAACCTTTTTTTTTTTAAAAGGGAAATTTAAAAAAATTTTTTGGGGGAAAAAATTTTTTTTTTAACTTTAAAAATTGGGCCCCTTTAAAAAAAAAAAAATTTTTGGGGGGTTTTTTTTTTTTTAAAAAACCCCAAAAAGGGGGGGGGTTTTTTGGGAATTTTTTTAAAAAGGGGCTCCAACGGTTTTAAAAATTCCTTTTTTGGGGGTTTTTTTCCTTTTTTTTTTTTTGGGGGGGGTTTTTTTTTTCCAAAAAATTTTTTTTTAAAAATTTTGGGGGATTAAAATTTTTAAAAAAGGAAAAAAAAGGGGAAAAAAAACCCCCTTTTTTCTTTTAAAAAAAAAATTTAAAGGGGTTTTTAACCCAAATTTCCAAAAAATTTTTTGCTTTAATTTTTCA
Source organism: Chrysanthemum lavandulifolium (assembly GCA_022545495.1). NCBI lineage: Eukaryota > Viridiplantae > Streptophyta > Magnoliopsida > Asterales > Asteraceae > Chrysanthemum > Chrysanthemum lavandulifolium. Next base: position 4,422,356 of record CM040238.1, read on the forward strand.
AAATTTTAAAAAAAAGGGTTTTTTTTTTTTAAAAAAGGGGAAAAAATTTTTAAAACCCCAAAAAAATTGGCCAAATTTTTTTGGTTTTCCCCAAAAAAAAAAAAAGGTTTTTTCCTTTTTTTTTTAAAAAAAAAATTTTTTTTTTTTCCCAAAAAAAGGGGGGGGGGGGAAAATTTCCTTTTTTTTTTCCTTTCAAAAAAAACCCCCGGGGGGAAAATTTTTTTCGGTTTTTTTTTGGGGGAAAAAAACCCCGGGGAAAAAATTAATTTAAAGGGGTTTTTTTTTTTTGGGTTTTCCCTTTTTTTTTGGGGTTTTTCCCCGGGAAATTTTAAAAAAATTTTTTTTTTTTTTCCCCCTTTTTTAAAAAAAAATTTTTTTAAAAAAAAAAAAGGGGAAAAAAATTTTTTCTTTCCCAAAATTTTTGGGGGGGGGGTTTTAAAAAATTTTTTTTTTGGGGGAAAAAATTTTTTTAAATTTTTTAAAAATTTTTTTTTTTTTTAAATTAAAACCCGGGGAAAAATTAAAAAAAATCCTTTTTTTTTAAAAAAATTTAAAATTAAACCAAAAAAAAATTTTAAAATTAAAAAAAAAATTTTTAAAAATTTTTTTTTTTTTAAAAAAAAAAAAAATTCAAACCCGGGGGGAAAAAAAATTTTGGGGGTTAAAAAAAGGGGAAAAAAACCCAAAAAAAAAATTTTTTAAAATTTTTAAAATTTTTATTATTTCCCCCCCAAAAAGGGGAAAAAAAGGTTTTCCAAAATTTAAAAAAAAAGGGGAAATTTTCCTTTTTTTTCCTTTTTAAAAAAAAATTTTTTTAACATTTTTTTTTTAAACCGGTTTTTTTTTGGTTTTTTTTTAAAAAAAAAGGGGGGGGTTTTTAAAATTTTTAATCCATTTTTTTTTTTTTTTTTTTTTTTTTTTTGGGGGGGAATTTTTTTTCCCTTTTTAAAAAAAAAAATTTTTATTTTCTTTGGGGTTTTTTTTTTTTTTTTTTTTTGGGGTTAATTTTTTTTTTAAAAAAATTTTTAAAAAAATTTTTTCCCAAAAAACCTTTTCCCTTTTGGAAGGGGGGGGAAAAAAAAAAAATTTGGAAAAGGAAAAAAAAGGGGGGGTTAAAAGCCTTTAAATTTCTTTAAAAGGGTTTTCCCGGGAAAAAAAATTTTAAAAAAAGGGGGAAATTTAAAAATTTTTTTTTAAAAAAAAAGGGGGAAAAAAAAAAAAATTTTTTTAAATTTTTTTTAAAAAAACCAAAACCCCGGGGGGTTTTTTTTTTAAAAAAAATTTTTTTCAAAAATTTTGGGAAAAATTTTAAGGGTTTTTTTTTTTTAAAAAAAAAAATTTTTTTTTTTTTTTTTTAAATTTTTTTTAAAAAAAAAATTTTTAAAAAATTTTAAAAAAATTAAAAATTTTAAACCCAAAAAAAAAAAAAATTTTAAAAAAAAAAAAAAAAATTTAAAAAAAAATTTTTTTAAAAGGTTTAAACCTTTTTAAAATTGGTTTAAAAATTTTTTTAAAAAGGGAAACCGGGGGGGGAAAAAAACCCTTTTTAAAAACCCCTTTTTTTTAAAAAAAAAAAATTAAATTTTTTTTGTTTTTTAAAAAAAAATTTTTTTTTTTTTTTTTAAAAAAAAACTTTTAAAAAATTAGTTTCAAAAAAAAAAAATTAAAGAAATTTATGTTTAAAAAAAATTTTTTTTTTTTTAAAATTTTTTGGAAAATTTTTTTTTTTTAAATAAAATTTTTTAAAAAAATTTTGGGGGAAAAAAAAAAAAATTTTTTTTTAAAAAAAAAAAAAAATTTTTTTTGGAAAAAAAATTTGGGAAGGGGGGTTTTTTAAAAAAAATTTTTAAAAAATTTGGTTTTTTAAATACCCTTTTGGAAAAAATTTTTTAATTTTTGGAAAAAAAAAAAATTTTTTGGGTTTTTTGGGATTTGGGGTTTTTTTTTTCCCCCCCCAAGGGGGCCCAAAAAATTTTTTTTTTGGATTTTTTTTGGGGGGGAAAAAAAAAAACAAAATTTAAAAATTAAAAAAAAAATTTAAGGTTCCCTTAAAAAGGGAAAATAAAAAATTTTTGGGGGAAAAAAAAAAAAAATTTAAAGGGGGTTTAAAAAAAAGGGGGGTTTTGGGGTTTTTGGCCAAAAAAAAAAAATTTTTTTTTTTTTAAAAGAAAAAATTTTTAAATTTTGGGGTTTTTTAAAAAACCCCAAACCCCAAAAAACCCAAAACCCCTTTAAAAAGGGGGGGAAAAAAATTTTTAAAAATTTAATTAAATTTTTTTAAAAAGGAAAATTAAAAATTTTTTTTTTTTTAAAAATTAAAGGGAAAAAAAAAAAAAAGGGTTTTGGGTTTAAGGGTTTTTTCTTTTAATTTGGGGGAAAAAAAATTTGGGAAATTTTCCAAAATTTTTTAAAAAAATTTTTTAAACCCCCAAAAAAATAATATATGTTTCTCATTCTTGTCGCCTTTCTCGTCCAACCACGAACCATCTCCAATAAAAGTGAAAAAGGATATTTACCCATCTCTTTCTTAGGGATAACCGAGATCAAAACAAAAATAAAATGAATCTTCGCACCTCCTTTTCCCTTGGTTTCCAATACAACATCAATATAGAAGCTTTTTGTCTTCTTCACTAACCCTAAGGCCGACCAAACCCTCCCCTACCTTTCGCTCTAGGTCGACCACCACCGGAATCCGCCACGTCACCGAATTTACACCACTTACCCCATCGTAGATCGTGACCCCGTGACTCTTTTGACGTGACATACGCGCCGTGGACCCCAACCACGCCACCGAATTTGACCATGATTCCTTCATGATACCACTAAATTGAAGCTTGAATTGTCTTGTATACACCTTAGCAGAAACCCCAATTCAATTTTCAAAACCCTAAGTTTTACTCAACCCTAATTTTGTAAAATGGTGATGAAAACCGAATTGGTGCTTCTTTCCATTTGAATCAATAAATAGAGGTATAAGTGGGATGCCTTGACCTTGGGTGGTGATAGTGATGTGTGCTTCTTCCTCGACCTTGGGTGGCTCGTGCGTATGGTGGCGATAAATGGAGTGGGAGACAAATTGTTTCATGTATTTAGGAGTATGAACATGAGAAGAAGAAAGGTGGATGCCATATATCCATTTTGGGATTTTGGCTTTTGACCTTGGCGATATAGCGGCAGAGAAGGAAAATGGATGAAGAGGTTTTGGGAAATCAGATTTCTTTTCTCTATTTGTGTGTGGGACGCGTGTGAGGAAGACAAAAGAGAGAAGAAAGTGAGGGTATTTTAAGATTTTACCCGAGCTTTAACAATCAAATTTAACGTCGTTTGGTCGAGGACGAACGAGTGATAACGTTTCACACTTAAGGACGTGACGGTTGCATTTTTTTCATTAAAGGACTAAACCCGCGGTCAACGCAGAAACCACAGACGAAACGGTGTAATTTACTCATAGTTTTTGTATTGTCATTATTGTATTCTTTTACCACACAAACTATTCTCTTATATAATTTTTTATGATCAGTCTCTTTTTATTGTAATTATTTTGTGTTTTATTTTTTTCTTGAAACATGGGGTCATTATCTTGTTTATTTGTTCTTGAAACTTAAAAAGTATTCTATGTTGCATTCAAAATTCGACTATTGAAAAACCAAATCGCAATAAACGATATATAAACTCAAAAAAATAAAAGAAAAACCAAAAACTGAAAAGCCGAACCTAGAATAAACCAAAATCGAACGATTTCTAAAAAGCAAAAACCAAATATATTCGGCTTGTTTCAATTTTAACTAAAAACCGAGCTAAACCGAATCATGCTCTCCCCTAAACACCAACCCTAAATATAAGCCGATAAGCTTCTTATAAAAGCTAAAACAAACACTTTTAAGTTTTAACGTTTTTCTAGAATCAAAATGTTCCACCTCAAACATTAACTTTAAAAGCTAAACAATAACCTAAGTGACAATTAACCCTTATTTTTCACAAAAATTACAGTAACCTCTAATTAACTAATCCCCAATGAACAAAACCACATAAAAACCAAACCATTATCATCATTCATCAACATTAATGATTACCCGCCAATTATTTTTCAAAAAACCTTTCCACGCTATCACCAAACTCACCTCATTTCAAAATGCACACAAGGTGTTCGATAAAACGCCTCAACGAAACTTCGACTCTCTGCATCAGACAATGCTCAGCTTTCTACACCAAAACCACCCTTTTCAAGCTCTTGAAATCTTTAACAGGGCATTTCGTGATCTGGGTATTGCTCATATTGATGAAGTTTCCACTACACTTGCTGTTAAGGCGTGTCGTGGGGACCCGAAGCTCGGGTGTCAGATACATGGATTTGGGGTGACTTCAGGGCTTGATTCGTTTTTGTCTGTTAATAATTCTTTGATGCATATGTATTGTAAGGCGGGTTTGCTTGATAGGGCGTTGGTTGTGTTTGAGGAGTTGGTTAGTCCGGATATTGTGTCGTGGAACACATTGTTGTCGGGGTTTAAGGATGGGAACGAGGCATTGGGGTTTGCGTGTCGGATGAATTATTTTGGGGTTGGTTTTGATGCAGTGACTTATACGAGTGCGTTGGCACATTGTGCAGATTGTGAGGAGTTTTTGTTTGGAGTTCAGTTGCAGTCGCTTGTGGTGAAAAACGGGATGCAGTGTGAAGGTTTTATAGCGAATGCACTTTTGACGTTGTACTCAAAATGGGGACGGATAGTTGAAGCGGAACAGGTGTTTGATGAGATGGATAGTAAGGATTTAGTGTCGTGGAATGCTATGCTTTCGGGTTATAGTCAGGAAAGAAGTTATGGGGTGGAAGCGTTGTCGACTTTTGTTGAGATGATTAGATTAGGAATGAAGCTTGATCATGTTTCGTTTACGAGTGCGGTTTCAGCTTGTGGGCATGCGAGAAACTTGGCGCTTGGGAAACAAATACACAGTTTGGCTATTAAAAGGGGTCTGAAACACATGAATCTGTCTGCAATGTTTTGATCTCCACATATTCAAAATCTGAACAAATTAAAGATGCAAAATTGGTTTTTGAGGGTATGGTGAATCGTAATGTAGTGTCATGGACCACTATGATTTCTATAAGTGAGGAACACGCTGTATCTTTATTCAATGACATGAGAGTAGACGGTGTTTATCCGAATGAGGTTACATTTGTTGGATTGGTTCACGCTATATGTGAGAGCAATATGGTAAATGAAGGTCAAATGGTTCACGGGCTTTGCTTAAAGTCAAACTTTTTATCAGAGCTGGTGGTTGCTAATAGCTTCATTACCATGTACGCCAAGTTTGAGTCCATGAAAGACGCAATCAATATTTTTCAAGAAATGGAACACAAAGTGATCATAACATGGAACGCTTTAATCTCAGGGTTCACTCAAAACAAGATGTTTCAAGAAGCTTTAATGACATTTTCCACTATGATCACAGATTCAAAACCTAACGAGTACACATTCGGGAGTGTGTTGAGTGCAATTATGCCTTCTGAATTTATCTCATTAAGATATGGACAATGGTGCCACTCTTATTTATTTAAGCTCGGATTGAACAACGATCCAATTGTTTCAGGAGCTCTTCTTGACATGTATGCAAAACGAGGAAGTATAAACGAAGCTTGTAAAGTATTTGATGAAATCAAGGAAAAGAATCAAGTTGCATGGACCGCAATCATATCTGCTCATTCAAGACATGGAGACTATGAATCTGTAATGAACTTGTACGAAGAAATAAAGAACCAATCTTTCGAGCCCGACTCAATAACTTTTTTATCCGTGTTAACTGCATGCGCAAGAAAGGGAATGGTGGAAAAAGGAAAGAAGTGTTTGAGTCGATGGTCAAACATTATAAAGTCGAGCCAACGCCGGAACATTATTCTTGTATAGTGGACATGTATGGGCGCATGGGTCGGTTAAAGGAAGCAGAAGACTTTTAAGTCAACACCCAGGTCAAGTCGGGCTACCCATGTTGCAGAGCTTGCTGGGATCATGTAAAGTGCATGGAAATATGGAAATGGGAAACGGGTCTCTGAAGCATTATTGAAAATGGAGCCTAAAGAATCAGGTTCAGATGTACTGATGTCAAATATATTTGCCGAAAGAGGGACTGGGAACAAGTTGGAAATATAAGGAAAGGGATGAGGGTAAAGAATGTACAAAAGGTTGTCGGGTTTAGTTGGGTTGACATTCATAACGAAAAGGCTCGTCACATCGTTTTTCAGCAGCTGATACTTCTCATCCACTAACCAGTGAGATTTATCAAATGGCGTACTTTCTTGGATCAGAATCAAAGTCTGTAAAGGTGGAAGATGTTATTAAGCAAGTTCAACTTTTATAACGATAATAGAAGTGAAAAAATGAGACATTTTTTTTGTAGCTAGCTGCGGAGCAATTTGTTACTTCTGATATCAGAAGAATGTAGTATAGATCCAAATTTTTGCACTTATTTATTTGACAATTTATTTTGCGTTATTTGGTTCAAACTCTGAGTAACTAACATACTGTAATTAACATGCATCTAGTCTAACTCTGTCAGAAGTATCCTATTAACCAAGTGATAACGAACTAAAGTCTCTAGTGTGACAATCCATCGACCATGACACTCTTTATCTTTATAGTTTTATCGAGGGAATGTTATGTATACTAGTTATAACAATGAATTGAAATGGTTAAAACATTCAAGATCGTTTGACACGGGTTAAAAGGATGAGACCGTGAATAGTAGATCGATCCTGTAAATCCTTCTCGCGCCAGACATTACGAATAAAGAATAAAAAAACGTGGACGGCAGGATTCGAACCTGCGCGGGCAAAGCCCACATGATTTCTAGTCATGCCCGATAACCACTCCGGCACGTCCACTTTTGTTGATTAACTCATCAACTCTATAACTATTGATATTTAGTTTATTGTATGGCCTTCATAAAGTGGCTATTTGATATTTCATGAGTTCTTATAAATATGTATCCAACATTCATCTTGTATCATATCATTGTCCTACAGTACAATTTACATTGATTATAAAGCTTTCATTTGCCGGTTAAGCATATTGTTACAATTTACATTGATTATAAAGCTTTCATTTGCCGGTTTAGCATATTGTTGCAAACAACGGAACTTGTATAATGAAGCGGTGACGTTTTTCGTTCTTCTAGTTCAATTCAATTGGTTAGTCGTAAGTAAGTAAGGAATTTGGGTCTATTTAATTGATTGATAGGTATCAAACGCCAAACTATTATTGGTTATTCGGCGAAGCCACATTTGTTGACCGAACTGCCCTGGACTGTGCCGCGTGAGGCCAAATTACTCTTTTCATTCAAGTAACTAAGTCCTCAAATATTTTAAAAATTTGTGTCAGTCCAATACATATTCAAGTGATTTTTTTATATATATATTTTTTTAAAGTTGTAACTAAATTATTGTCATGTACTCATGTTATTGTTCTTTATTGTGTCGATTGCTTGAAGGGTACCAAAGGTCGAGTGAAACCTCCCTAACTATTGGATTAGATTTTTGAAATAGCGTTGGCTTATTATGATGTTTGTGCTGGTTATTTAACAGGTACCAAAGTTCAAGCTGAATGCGTAGGATCTGGTCTTAAGCGTCCCTGCAATGATTCAAACTCTGGGACATCAGATTCATCAGAAACTGATGCTGGTAATGTGGTTCTATAACTTACTAATTCATAAGCACTCTCTTATAGTGGTTGTTGCCTTTCACTGTTTGCTTACTGCCGGTGTCGATCAAATGTATAGTACAATCATAGAACTGCAAAATTTTATATTTTCTGTAAAATTATATTTGCTAAAAGCTAAGGAACTAGAACATTTTCAAAGCAGGTAGTATATAGCCAAAATCTATTTCTAGCTCTTTGTTTGGGTTGTTACATGTATGCGGATTCTTGCAGAAGTGTCATAATTAAATCAAAGTTGAGGGTGTCTGGGTAATTCTACCTTTACCATAAAAAAAAATTCGCATGCCGTGATTGTGAAACAATTTTGACTCATCAAAGATAAACTTTCACTCAAGTTAACAGTTTAATGGAATTTATATGGCTTATATATTATTAAATTTTTGTGTTGTTTATCTAACATATTTCGAATTCTTTGTGGCGAGTTACTCGTAGTTGGAAATACCCTCTCATAAACGCCTCACGAGGATCCAAATCCTACAACCGCTTCTGGCGATAATTAAATACCACTTTGTTTATGGTTCTAGAACTTATTAATTTTGACTGTATTTTCTGAACATGCATCAACTCTGACAAGTGGTTTAACATAAGAACTGTAAGAATTTAGCACAAATCACAGGATCAACAGGTGTTAATGGGATTGATTAGTTTCGTATATAGGCTCACTGTATTGGCTACAAATTAACCCGCCACACCTTGCATGCTTCCACTACAAAGTTCAATCAAAGCTTAAAAGAGGATCATATACAACTTTGATCTTGTTATTAACGTTTACTATCATAAAACCAAAACGCTGTTAAACAAATTTTCAATATATGGACTAATTTGGCTCTCAAGACAACCTTTGCCAAAAAAATGAAAAAAGACGGAATTAAAAGATCCTCAATGCTGATATTATGTAGGCCGATATCTGTTTCTTGCGCTCATGGCTTGTTTAGTTATTTGGATTATTGTTTCCAACTGCATTCTTCGTAATTAGAACAAAGTTGGTGTCAACCGTAGAAAATAAATGATATAAAGTATTTAGTGTTTGTTTTCCGAATTGCTTGTGAGAACAACTCTCATGTCTTGTTTAGCTAAAGATATTTTTTTAACTCAACTCGGCGCTTATTCATAAGCAATTAAGTTGGAATTTCATCAACTTTGGGTATTTTTGTCATGCCTTGATATAATACATAAACTACATTGTTATTGTCCACAATGTGTTGGGGTATGGTATGTTCAAGGAAGAATATGTTGTAACATACCATACCCCAAGAAGACATTGCCACACAGTCACGTATGGGCTACATTTGGCGGCGGTTGGTCAACTCACTATTTGTTACCAAATGAGACGCCTTGGGCCAATATCAATAAAGGTTTGGGCTCGAAAGCCCAAGCCCAAATCTATTTACGGAATGGATATGGATATCTTCTAAAATATGAAGATAATCATTCCTAACCGACTTAGGCGGGATACGCGAAGGTGGGGAACACGGAACCAACAAGGATTCCGTGCATATATAAAGGAATGATACCCCTCGTTTAAGGTACGATCTCATAACCCTAAAACTCCTTAAACCCTAAATCGATTACTTACTCTCACGCCGGAGGATAATCGGGAAACAATCCCACGATAAGCCTAACGGTGTTTCTTGTCTCTTAGTCGCAGGTCTCAAGCAATTCTCAAATTGGTACGAGAACCGAGCTCCAAATTAGAACGTCCAACTTTTGTATCAACAAGTGGCGCCATCCGTGGGACCCTACACTAAGAATCGACACTAGAATGACAAAACACGGCAATCGCCGATCGCACCCGGATCTTATGGGGAAAAATCGCGAGTGGATCAACCCCTAGCGGACCTGGGACAACCAGTATTTGCTAAAAATAAGGGTCGGTCAAGACTTGATTTTCCTCGGTAGAACCGCACTCGGGAGTAACCCAAATCACTACAACCACCACGAGTGGAGTAGACCCATTCGCACTCGGGAACAACCCGTCTTTACTACTCCCTTCCAATCGGTGCTAGAAACCGACCGACAAAGGTACCGAGGCACATGGTCGGGATAAGAGTGCAAAGAAGAGAAACAAACGCATTCACTCGAGGAGTCGCACTGCATTAGCACCGTAAGCTTTCGTATCCCAAAACTACGAAGCATTGGGCGCCTCATGCAAGAGGAAGAGAAGAATAGATCGTATGAACCTAAAAGCCCGACTCAATTTCGACTCGAGTATGATACTTCCCACCGCGCCACCGTAAGGAGAAGCGCAGAAGAAGCGGGCATAAACCCCAAGATTCAATGTAATGGGAGGAGAATTGAGGTGATGAGACATCTCACCGCAACACTGAGTGATAGTGATAGAGAAGAACGGCGCATCGGTGTTTACGCCGATCGGGTAGCCGTAGAGTGCATGATGACCGGGGCGAAAGTATTCCCCAGTGAAAGCCCTTCGATCCGGACTATGAGTCGATTCGAGGATGGCGTATGGCCGTAAGAAGGTAAACTCATCTTCGACAACTCCTCGGACAACGAGGATAGTGATCTTGGGCATTGAAATCCGAAGCAGACGTGATAGCCAAGAGGAAGACATGTCTCTCCCATGGCGCCGTCGAAAGTGGATGCGTTCACCGACGCATTAGTGATTTCTCCGAGAATAAGAAAAGGCGCATGCCCGCAAATGTTAAAACCTATGATGGGACGGTGACCACGATGATCACCTAAAATTTTTGAATCACCGCGACCATCGGCCCGCCACAACCAGTTTGGTGCCATATGTTTAATTCCACACGGTGGGAAGCGCGGAATCGGTTCAACAAACTCCCACGAAGAAGCGTGAATGGTTTTGAAGAGTTGAGAAAGGCATTCCGCCTAAATTTTACTCAACGCAAAAGTGTGCTAAAAACCCGTCGAGCTCGCCAGGTAAAGCAGAACCAAGGAGAATCCACGGCGCATTCATGGAACGCTTCAAAGATGAATGCATGCAGGTTAAAGCATGCCCAAGTCTTAAAGATCTCGGGCTTCATGAATGGGATTAATAACCCGAACTCATCAAGAGATTGAACGACAAGA